>UXGD01002804.1:0-23603 GCA_900474315.1 Torymus auratus | reverse complement strand
ATATATATATATATATATAATATATAAATGTATTTTTGTCCTTTATTACAAATTGTCTGTGTTGCTAACCTATCAACGACGGTTGCGACCTGTTTATATTATATGTTCTCTCGAGCGTTGTCGAGCATACCTTTTTCCGATGCGCGGGAATATTCGAAGAGTATCGAAGATCGTTTTTTCTTTATCGTCTTTCGTTCATCGCGAGGTCAAACTCAAATAAAAAACAAAAGAAACGCCCGGTCTTGATGTTAAGCCCAATGCCTCTGTGCCTTGACTTGACGTCCAGATCTTTGCCTTCTTTCGAGTATTAAGACGATTTTTACGACATTATCCTGAAAATCGTTTTTTTACTGCGCCGAGTAGAAAATATAGTTTTTTAAAGTGTAAAATATGTAAAATAAAAATCTTTTAATGATTAAGGGGACTTTAATGTTTTCGTAATTTTTATAGATAAGAATGCGAGGGAGAATCAAAAATACGGTCGAAAAAATTCTTTTTTTCGATGCAATTTTCCCGAAAATTTAATACCCATAAGTGGTTTTAGCAAACATTACTAAATTTTGCTAAAACTCTGCGTGTGTTTTTGTTCACTACTTTGGGTCGTAATTGGCGATATTTTCGGGAAAATTACACGACTTGGTCGTCCATATTCTTTTTGAATTTCACCTCCTGTAAATTATTGACTTTCTTAAGAAAATACATATTTAATCGAAAATTTATTTTTGAAAAAATGGTCTTCGTCTTAAAGAATAACAAGACGAGAAAATGATAAAAAATATGACAAAGCAGCAGGATTGATAATAAGATCAAAGTTTAGAAATTATGTTATTGTTCTTACACTTGTATTTTTTTTTATTTTTGCACATCACCATCAAGTATGAATCATTTCGACGATTTAATAAATTTTTATAATAAAAGTGATGAAATTGTACAAATATGCGTTCACATAACATCCATTTCATAATCAACCATATTACGAATGATCAAAATCAAAATATTAGAGACAATACAAAGTTTCTATAATGAAATGTTAAACCATTGAAATGTGTTTTATAACATTTTCAATTTTAGTACGAATTACATTTGTATAATAAATATTTATCTTTATTTAAACCAAACTAATGAATTTACCATTTCTTTTCTGTTAATCATGCATTATTTTTTGCATAAGTTCACCCAACGAAAATTTTTTACAAGTACTTCACGAGGAAATCAAAGTGATCGTATGTAAAAAAAAGAAGCTGTTCTCACTTTTTTATTCCAAAAAACATCTGATTAAGTAGTTGAAAAAATATCGCGCAAATCCGTTATTTTAAAATCTATTTAAATTTTGAGTTGATTTCTGTCACTTTTATGAAAAATCGTTTAAGATTCCAATAAAATTTGTTTTACACACAAGAATAAATTGCAAAAATTCAAACTTAATTTTACTTATTTCTGACCCTGCAGTACTTTTGTTTTTTGTTTGAGATTAAAATTTAGAAATACGACTTGTGGTTACAATTACTTTTTAATTAAATTTTCATGACTATTCTATGAAAACTGAATGCAGTGCCTTTAGTTGAAAATGAACTTTTATAGAGAGGTATATTAAAAAAAAAAAAAAAAAAAAAAAAATCTGAACCAATTTTTGAAATATACATGCACTGCAAAGTCGTTTTCTGAAAAATAAAGGTAAATACAATTTTGAATACTTTTTATTATAATTCTTACATTTCAATTTTTTTCATGTGAAAAAATTGTATTTACTATCTCTGAAAAAATAATAGAAAATAAAGAAGCAAAAATGTATATCTATGTAACCCTGTGATGTATTAGTATGATCTCAGTAATCGTAACTTAGGGCGTACTTTTTAATGTATAATTAGTTATAGAAAAATTAATAAATAACTTAGAAAATATTTTTTGTAAGAAAAAAAGAATCAATAGTAATGTGCGAATGAGCGTGCGAGTGCGAAACTACGAATGAAGATAAACTTTTGCGAGTAAAAAAGGGATAACAGAACACCCAGTGAATTATGCGTTGTTTTGCAGGTTCAAGTATGAACCAATTATAAAAATTACGTGTAATAATAGAAATAATATTAAATAAGCATACATAGTATATTTTAAGAGACTTTAAAAACTAACATATGTAAGTGAATATGCTATTGTTTATTATAAAATTTATTAAAAAAATATTAAGAAAAAATATTTGTATCTTCTTATTTCCCTTTGTCCTTAATTTACTTAGAAATCTATAGTTTGATAGAACTTACAATTAATTTCGTAAAAACGAATATTGAAATTTTTAGTTACGAATAGTTAAATTTAGTTCAAATTAATGTCTTTATATATAATAGTCTATCAATTATTTGACACAGTTTTCTTTCATATATTTGAATCACGAGTATTTATAAAATTTTATTCTTTTTAATTACTTAAGTAAATGTAAAAATTGGTCCTTATGACGTAAAAAATTTGATTTTTTTTTTTTTTTTTATATTTTTGCACATGTATAGTTGATCGAGGTAAAGTTTGCGAATATGCGCATATCTAACACAATTAAAAAATAGTTCAAACTTTGATTTGGTCAAAACATTTTTTTATTTTCAAGAATTCATTCATCGCATCGTTTCGAATCACGGCATAGTGTGTTACGTGTTCATAAGAATTGCGCACACTATAACATTGGTGCATATCTATATCTACAAAACCCGAGGTAATTCTGCCACACACATTTCATTGAGACCACTTTACGGTATAGCAATTAGCTTAAAATTTTCCAAAATTTTCTGAATTTTGTCCACTTGACTACAAAAGAATTAATTAATTGCAAAAGTATTGGTATTAACTACAAACGCTTAACGTAGAGGTAGCAAGATTTTTTTTTTAAATATTACCAAATCTAATTTCATTTTTAAGTCTCCGGAATTTTATAGGTACGGCCGCTTCTTGGGAGAGCTTTATAGTTTTTCCATCGTGAAATGGAAAATCAACATTTTGAGTCTATTATTTCGGGATAGACATGTATGTAATCAACTTCCACTGCTAACTCGAAGAGATTTTGAATGATCGGGCTCGGGTTCACAGAGATCACTTGGCATATTATAAAAAGGGTCTGGTTCTATGTAGAGACAAATCCAATCTTATTAATTTTGTAATAAATTCATGAAAATACTGGCTTTTTCCACTGAGCAAAATATAAAGAAAAAAACGTGTTGGCCCGCTTTTTGGAGTCCAAAGGTGGCCACGGTCGAGTGTGGAATAAAATACTATATGTAACACGAGACGAAAGTAGATTTTTCTCTTGGATGATTACTGCCCTCGTGAAAAATCTTGTCGCTCGGGCACTAAACCCACTCGCGGGAAAAATCTGCTACTTTCGCCCCTTGTTACATAATGTACTATTTAATACTATTATTTAATACAAACACTTTCAGTGTGGTTAATATATAAGAATTTTTGTTAATTTATAAATAATAAATTGTAATTTAAAAACTATGCATTGTTTTTCATAATATTTGCATTAATCTGAGGCACTTACAGAGCTGTACTACAGTAAAAGTGTTCAGAATAATTTTACTTACAAAAAGGTATCATTATGTAATTTAATAAGAAATAATAATTTTGAAGTTAAAGATTAAAAATATTTGATTAAATAAAAAAGAGATGTTAAAAATAAATATGATTACCCAATAACTCCATTACGTTCTTTGTTAAATTAAGATTTTGTTCATCATTGCATTTGTGAATACATTGTAAAATATCACAATGGTCAGGCACATTCAGGTAGTCAGGTAAAGCAGCAAAGTTATCAACGTGTTTTAGCTTATTAACTTTTTTGATACTCGTATTAACAAAATTTATGATAGCTTCATCAATCAACGTTATTCCTGTCATTTCACCAGGAATATCCTTTCTTCGTAGCAGTTTTTTATATATTTCTCGTTTTAATTTCTCATCTTTGACTAATTTACTAAGCTCTGCACATAACTGAACGATTTTTCTTTCATATCTATCCTTCTTTAAATAACTTGAATTTTCTTCATCATTAAAATCTACATCTTCGGTATCCAATTCATGAATTTTTTTTTTACATTGCTTTATAGTATCTTCCAATTTTTTCACTTTTCTCCAGACCTCTTCTGGTAACTCCATTTCATTTACATCGTTTTCTGCATTATCTGGTTCTTCTGCATTATCTGGTTCTTCTGCATTCTGCTGTACTTCTTCAGATATTTTGTTTCCTTTTTTAATACGTCTTTTAATTTCATTACGAACTTCTTGTATCAAAGAATAAAATTTACTGTGCGCATTAGCTATCTTTTGAATACTAGCATTCAAAAAAAGCCTAAATTCGTCATCACGCTTATCATCATCATCAAGTTGACTGTAACGATTTTTCAAGTTTATGATAACCTTTTTTGTAGCTTCATCATTATTTTTTTTTTTACAAGCTTCAACAAATCTTTGAAATACGTCATCTGATGGATCTGGAATAGATACTTTTTCTTTAACAACTAATTGTGGCTTTATAACTTTCCTGGCTGGTGTTGATTGCTTAGAAGTTCCTGGTGGTAGTGAAAATCGACTTTCAACTACTTTTGTAATTTCAGTATTATTAGATACTTCTTTCTCCATTTCATCAAAATATTTAGATGTTCCACATTCGGGTAACAGACTCACTGAGACTTTACTCTTCGTAATTTTCTTACAACTGTCAAAATGGCTGGAATTTTCAGTATTTTTATGTCCAATATTATTGGAAATAATTTGTTTGTCTTGCTTTTTACGTCTTTTGATATCACCATCATCATCTGATGAAGAAATCGATAACTTTCTTTTTTTCTGTTTAAATTTGATTTGTTTCGAATCCTCGTTAACATTTTTCTTAATCTAAAAATAATAAAATACCTGTTAATTTTATTTTATAATAAAAAGTTATTTTAAAAATATTATGTAATTCCAATTTCAGAGAATAAATATAATTCTTTTATCAAGTAATTTCTTACTCGCAACACAATATATAAGCACTGCAAGTATTAATATTGCTTAATATAATGTGATAAATAAGTAACATAACTTTCGATTTAAATTTCTCACTTGGGTTCCAAAATAAATGAAAAACCTATAAGTATTGTTTTATTTATTTATTAATTTATTTATTTTAAACATGAAAAAAATTAAATAGGCAAAAAGTTAATATTAGTTTTAATTGTAAATAGATAATAAAACTAATTTTCTATTAAAACCAAAAAGTTATATAAAAAAAATAAGTGAGAGGTTAAGGATTGAAGTTTACTATTAAAATTTCACGACAAGAATACGTTTTGTGAAGTGCAATTTATTTTATCATAGCGAAATTTGAGCAAAACGTAGACTGCACACATTCCATTACCTTCCTAGAAGTGTCCTCGTCCTCGGAAGAGCTGAGGCATATAAGTTCCTGTTGTTTGCTCATCTTTGAAGCACCACCATCAGTGTCATCGGGGCCAAAATGTCATCAGAGATTTCCCCGCACAATTGCTCTCCTTGCAATTTTGGTAGTGTCCCTTGCCGCCGTTTCAAAATATTGGAAAACTCCCCTTTTCGTGCTATCGTACCCTTATTATGTAGGATGTACTCCCACCTATATACACTCTACATACGCAGTTTTTTTCTTACGAAGAGATCCTGTCGAAACTTGTAGTTCGTACAAATCGTACAGCAAGAACCCAAGAACATGCGTGCATTCTACATATATAGTTAGAATGCCGATACCGACATCCTAATTCCTGTGTAAAGGTGGCTCTACATCGTGTGCCCCGTGAGCCGTGCGCCGAGCCGCCGTGTGCTCTGCTAAAAAAAATCGTTGATTGGTCTGCAATCTGCATAAATCATGAACCATGGAAGCGGATACGTCTGTTTCCATGGTCCATGATTTATGCAGACCAATAGATGTCGAACAACGATTTTTTAAGCAGAACACACGGCGCACGGGCCATGGCTCACGGCTCACGCGGCACACGATGTAGAGCCAGCTTTACAAAATTAGTGGGATAGTACTGATCGACTGAGTTGCGCGTTGCGCCGTTGCGCGGTTTAGGCTGGGTCTACACTATGCGGGAAGCGCATGCGAGCAGTGTGATTGTAGCCAATCACAGCTTGACTCGAGGAGAAGCAAAGAGTGTCTACCGCTCGAAGTGAGCTGTGATTGGTTATAATCACGCTGCTCGCATGCGCTTCTCGCATAGTGTAGATCCAGCCTTATGCTACGCTTATATCGACATTCAAAATACATTAATTTTTTTCACTTTTCTACAATTTTTCCGCAATTTATAAACTTTTAATGTCAACATAAAAAATTCCGTATTTTTAACTCTATCGATTTTTATTCAATTTTTGTCGTGTTGCCCTCTGAATGATAGCTATATATCAACCTAATTAAATTGGTGGGCCACTAAATTTCAATTCTAATAATTTTATTTTTTCCTTAATTAAAAAATGTAAAACAATGAAGTCGAAATTTAAAATATTTACTTATAAACAAAAATCGAGCAAGTAGCTGAGAAATTTCTTTTTTGAGTACTAATAAGTTTTCCCTTTGCAAGTTTTTCAATCTACATTGAACAACGTTGTTCATGGCGCACCGCGTGTACGCAACGCAAGGCTTGCCCGCGTGCATGCCGCGTTTCGTTTTGTACGACGGCAGCGGCGGCGACGTCGACACTCCAAAATATCGTACACACGTGTTTTTTTTTAAACTTCAACAATGGCTGAAATAGGTAATTATATATTGTTTATTACTATTCGAATTCTCACGGTCGAATATTTTTATTCGCAACTCTGCTATAAAAGTCACTGTACCGCTACGACTTATGTAGGTTGTAAGTAAAGATTTTCTGTTATGATCACCCATTAAAAGACGCAGTAAACACGTGGTTTACTCGATTTTCCGATCGTAATAATTTCATCAAGTACAGCTAAAATCGCGAGAATTTCGCATTCGATAGGAATGTTATTTTCTAGATTTTATGTTTTTGTTGTTAAATAGTGGACAGAAGAGTGAATGTCATAATTGCGCTAGGTTAAATTTGAATTTTAAGGTTATGCGTTTACATAGTTTAAATGCGTTTTACTTTCAGAGAAGGAAAAGAAGAAGAGCAAAAACAAATCTCTTGGCGAGATTCAAGCTAAAATGAAATGTCAAATGGAACCCTCCAATGAGCAGGTCAAGCTTGAATGCAAGGATTGGCCATTATTATTCAAGGTACTTTTTAAACAATCAATTTTTAAATTGATATTTTTAAAAAATATTTAGAATAATTTCAATTTAATGATTTTAGAACTTTGATAAAATGTTAACACGTACAAAACATTTTACTCCTTTATCTTGTGGGTCTACACCTTTACATCGTACGCTATCAGAGTATGTTCAATCAGGTTGTATAAACCTTGACAAACCCTCAAATCCATCATCCCATGAAGTTGTGGCATGGATTAAAAGAATTTTGAAAGTACAAAAAACTGGTCACTCAGGTACCCTAGATCCCAAAGTCTCTGGTTGTTTGATCGTTTGTATAGACAGAGCTACTAGATTAGCTAAATCTCAACAATCAGCTGGCAAAGAGTACGTAGCAGTATTTAAACTACACTCTGCTGTTGACAATATTAAAAAGGTATTGTTTTAAAATCATCATATTATGTAAATTTAATCTTTTATCCAAAAACTAAAGAAATATTAACTGACAATATTTTAGATTCACCAAGCACTTGAGAAATTAAGAGGTGCTCTGTTCCAAAGACCTCCACTAATATCTGCTGTCAAACGTCAGTTGAGAGTCAGAACTGTCTACGATAGTTGGTTCCTTGACTATGATGAGGAGCGAAATATGGGCGTTTTCAAAGTTAGCTGTGAAGCTGGTTCATATATTAGAACTATTTGTGTGCACCTTGGTTTATTCCTTGGTACTGGTTGTCAAATGCAGGAACTGAGAAGAAATCGTTCAGGTATTATGTCGGAGAAGGATGGATTAGTAACCATGCATGACATCCTTGATGCACAATGGCTATATGAAAATCATGGCGATGAATCTTATCTCAGAAGAGTTATCAGACCTTTGGAATCTCTTCTTGTCAATCATAAAAGAATCATTGTTAAGGATAGTGCTGTAAGTACTAATATTTTTTTATAAACTGTAACTGATCAAAGAACTTTCAACTTTTAATATTTTCTGTTTTTTATGCGCATATATCAATAAAATACTGCAATTTTTTAATTTGTAAAATAAAAGTAGAATCAAAATTTTTTATATATTAATACTTCAAATTTCTTATATTATTATTTATATCTGAAAAGCAGTTTTGATAACAATGTTCTAAGTTTTTTAAATTTACATTACTTTATTATTTTAATAGTTGAAACCTTTATTAGTTATATAAATGTATTAGTAATAAAAAACGGGAAAAATTTGAATCTTGTTACACATTTGTAACAAAGTGCATAATTTTTCAAAAAATTTCAATGCTCCAAAATATTCTTGATACTAGTAAATACCTCTATTTAGGTAAATGCTATATGTTATGGAGCAAAAATCATGCTGCCTGGCGTTTTGATGTACGATGACGGCATTGAATTAAATCAAGAAATTGTTATTGTCACTACTAAAGGAGAAGCTGTTGCACTTGGTAAATATTCTAAAATATATATCTTGCTTTTCTGCATTTATTTAATTTCGATACACAATTTAATAAAAAAAAAAAGTTAATATTAATTATTTGTATAAAATAAATTTAAAAATATTTTAGCTATTGCCCTCATGACAACACCTACAATGTCCGCCTGTGATCATGGAGTAGTTGCCAAAATTAAACGTGTCATCATGGAAAGAGACGCTTATCCAAGAAAATGGGGTCTTGGCCCTAAGGCATCTATAAAGAAACGTCTTATAGTAGAAGGAAAACTTGATAAGCATGGAAAACCAAATGAAAATACACCAACTGACTGGTTATCGAGTTATACAGATTACAGTGCTGTTAAAGTAATGTTTAAAATAATATAAATTAAATAAAATTAAAGAATATTTTAAAGTTATTTAATTTTGAACATACTTCTTTGTAGACTGAAGAAAATGGTGTCAAGGACTCTGGAGAACAAGCTGCAGAAGTTACTGCTAAGAAACGTAAGCATGAAGAAACTGTGGCTTCAGAGGAAGTTCCAGTAGCTGAATCTGAAGATGTGGAAATGGCATCACCTAAAGATAAGAAAAAAGAAAAGAAAGAAAAGAAAAAGAAGAAGGATAAAAAGAAAGACAAATCAGATACAGAAGCTGAAACATCAATAGCTGTAGGAGAATCAGAGGTGAAATATCCAATATTCAGATCTAATAAGGTGCAAAAAGCATTGCAATTAAATTAATATTGCTTCATTTCTATTTACAGGAGCAGCCAGTAAAAGAAAAGAAGAAGAAGAAAAAGAAGAGTAAAGAAGAACAGCCAGCAGAAGAATGAGAATATTAAAAACTTTCTTTACTTTATAAATAGCTTACTATTATTTTTTATTGAAATGTATAGGAGTGATTGTGAGCACATTTACATCATGTTATGTAAAAGAACTTTTTTAAAATGAAATAGTTATGGATCGTGATAAATAGAAAATGATGTAATTGTGCTGTATAATATTTGGCTTTACTATAGTAATAACTATAGTTATTGCCAAAACTTAAGTTCCATTATAATATTCACGGAAATAAGCCAGTGAATAATTAAGCTGTACATAAATATTTGTAATAGAATATTTTCACATTCATCAACACAAAGAATATTATATAATATTTTAAAAGACATTTCGATTTGTGAAGACACACCATTTTTTTATACAAAAAATATTTTGTCTATTACAGTTAACTTAAAAGATAAGTTGAATTTGTTTTATTCATTAAAATTTTTATGAAAAGAATTAATTGTACGTACGCCGATTATGTTAGAGGTGAGGATTAATTAACATCGTAGCGCTCGTGACAGAGACTTTTGTAAAGACAATTTACTATTTTCATTAAAAATCTGAAAATATACTTTTAATACATTATTTATTATTTTACACAACGTTTGCGAGCGAGTTTAATGGATCAGTATAAAAAACTTATTAAGATTGATATTAAAAAGATGTATATTTTTCTTAAATTTGTATTGCAAATTAAATCAGATAGTTATTTGAAGACAACTGTATCGAGCATTGCTCCCAAGCACTGAACAATATTTGTCGTCATAAGATTGTCGACCTTTTCTTCTAAATGCCGTTTTGGATCTTGTTTGCCAACATTTTTAATCGCTAATTGCTCGGGAGTCATTTTCTCTTCATCCTCGAGGGCCTGTAATAAAAAATTGAAATGTAAAATTTTGATAACTTAATTTTCATAGTTAATGAAAATGATGAGAAAAATCAAAATGAAATTTCACCTTATTATAATTTTTAGCTAATTCAAGCATTTCTTGAACAATATTTTCATTAAATTTACTGTGTTCAGAGTACTCTGCAAGTGTCAAGCCATCCATCCATGTCTTTTTGTGCAAGTTTAGTAACATTTTTTGTTCTAGTTCATTTTTGCGGTAATTGATACTGATACTGTAATAATGTCTATTCAGTCCATGAATTAATGCTTGTACAGATGGTTTTTGAAGATGTCCCAAATTGGATGTTGTCTGACGAGGCTCTTGACCAAGAACCTATGAAATTGCATTATTCATTTTATCTCTATTTGAAGCAATAATCTTAGTGTAGAATAAATATTTAAATTATACAACAGCCGATAAACAGTTCATAAATTTATCAATTTAATAAATTATTAGTAATGTTTTTATTTATATAAAGACAAAAGTTTAACACAGATATATAAATATAAACTTCATAGTTTTTGTCATAAAATAATTTTTAGAATAAGTTTAAAATTTACTAACCATCATATTTGGATTAATTAACCTAAATGCATCAATGACCACTTTTCCTTTTACGGACTGAATTGGATCTATTACAACTGCCACTGCTCTTTCACTCAATGCTTCAAATGACTGTTGTGTATTTATATCTACTCCAGATAACCAGCATCCAAATCCAGGATGGGAGTGATACCAGCCCACTACCATTTCTGGCCTACCAGTTTGCTTGAGCATATCCAACATTTTTGCTTGAAACACTGGATCAACAGCTTCAACACTGACACCCTAACAATATAGACATAAAATGAAAATCTTGTTTTTTTTTTTTATAAATGGGATTTGTAGTATTCTAAAGAGAGAAAAAGGCTGAAACCGTACAGTTCCCGTCTGTGGCATAGCAAATACATCAATGACTCGAACTGTATAATCATCAACAAATTCACCAAGCATCAGACCCATAACTTCCATTGGTACTCCAGCTCGCCCATGTTTTAGCATTTTAAGCAATGCCAAGGACGAAATATACACCTTGAATGAAAAATTATTTTGTTAATAAGCCTATTCCAAAATTTGTTATAATTAGATAAAAATTATAGATGAATTATTTTACCTGCTCAGCAGTATCCACAACTGGAGCATCTGAAGGTGGAGGACCTTGATTAAGTCCTGGCATTCCACCGCCTAACCGTAAAAGTCTGTCCATGTTTGTTAATTTAAGTTACACTAAAAATAAAGATATTAAATAATAAACATACTTTCCGCTCAAATCCAGGTACCATAATAAAAATCACAATTCATTCGAATTTAAGGTTATAAAGCGTCGCCACGCCGATTAGAAGCGTTGAGCTCCGAAATTGCCATCGCTACTCAAGAATGAATCAAGCTTTATTTCAACTCACCCTTATAATATTACCTGCTAGTTTCTAAAATCTATTTTACAAGAATCCACTTGAATTTCTAATCGCCGACAACAAACGCGAGAGCATCCCCTTTGAAAAGCAGCGCTGACAGTCTCAAATCTGCAAACTCACGAGTAGGAGCGAAGGAGCTGCGTGTGGATATGTGGTGCTACTGGGGACAAACGTAACTTGCGCATCTTGCCACAACACCGCGGTAAAGTCGCTTGCTCCGCGTTCGGATCTCTGGCTACTGGGTCTGCTATAAGTACTTAACTGCTTGTGCTGTTGAGTACGTACATAGCCTGTGGCTGATAACTCTAGGAGTAAAAAAAAAAACTGCTTGTGCTTGCGGTACCACAGGCAGACGGATACTATATATAAATTTTGAAAACAATGACTGAGGAGGAACCCAAGGCAGAAGGAAAAAGGCAGTACTCTGTGCTGAACAGAAAGCTCGGTGGAGGTCCTCTAGGCTTGGGTAAAACTTTATTTCGAATATTTTTAGATTAAAAAAGTTTATACGTTGTATCATTGTCACCATAAGAATAGTTTAAAGTTTATTTGTGAGGTTATGCGTGTTTTTAATTACAGGATTTTAATTACATCTCTTTACTGTTAATAATAAAAGAAGAGAAAGTCTTAGTAATAATTATAATATTGAACACTTGAAATGAAAATTTAATTTTTTGTAGATTATCTAATAGGTAATTTTTTATTACAAAACTTATGAAATATGAATTTTCACAATACAGGAGATCCTGATGATCGATATCTAAGAAAAGTTGAAAAGGATATTCTTATAGCAAAAAAAGTAAGAGACAGAACAAGAGAAGAAAAATGTATACCAGAAGTTTCAGGTAAATATTTTCCCTCATTTTTTTATTTAAAGTAAATTTTGTAAATTAAAATATTGTTTTGTGTTAGCATTTACTGCATGCTGTAAGGACACTCAGTATTTAATGGTATTTAAGTGTCGAAAAGAAAACGCTGAACTTAAAGAATGCTTAACAAAATGGTACCAGGATAAAGATTTTTGGGATGAGTGTAAAGAGCAATACCTTAAAGAAAGATCAGACTACAGAAGAACTGGTGAACCCAAAAAAATTAGAGACTTTAAAGCTCGTTTTGCTAATAGTTTTTAAATATATCATTTGCTTAAGACAGTAGGCTATGAAGTTTGTTTTATATGTAAAAATCGAAATTGTTGCATATTATGTAAATTTATAATTTGAATTTCATAAAAAGAATAATACAATTTTTCATGTACAAAGAATTTACAGTTGACAATAGTTAATAAATAAATCTATTTAAAAGTAAGTATACATAAATTTTTTTTTATTAAAATAGTGTTGTATAAAATTACACCTCATGGCAACTATGATGAGTAATAATCGTCTTCATCTTCATCATCACCATTATCATCTTCTACATTATTACCAGATGTATCATAATTTAATTTCCATCGCCTCCACAGTACTTCTCTTACAGTGAACTGAGATAGAACATCAGGAGATGTTGGTATAATATCAGTTGGTACAGAGGATGGCCACAATACTTGAGCAAATAAAATTTCCTGTAAAATTGCACAACATCTAAATAAATTTACGACATATTTTCTTATTTACGTAATGATCTATACCTTCCCAACTGTTTCAGCTAATCTTTGGAGACCATAAAGCTTATTCCATATCATATTTCTAACTACTTTATTTTCAATTCTTTTGATAGTGACTGCATCCAGAACATCAATTATTACAATATATGATGCATGGTAATGTGGCGGGCCTTCTTTATAAAGTACTAAAAATATATTCTTTATTAGATAATATTATAGATTCAATAAATATTAGAGAACTTTGAATACTTACAGAAGTCACCTCCGTACTTTAAACCAGGTTTCACAACCCATCCTTTACTGCGAAAGTAGTGATATGTAACATATTTTTGCAAAAATGCTGATTGTTCCTTACAAAAATAATTCCATGTTTCTGCAATACTAAGATATTTTCCATCAAAATCTATAACTCTTAAACATCCTAAACCATACATTAAAAAGAAAGTTTCCTCAAACGTAAGATGTAATGTTTCTCTAACTGGGAAATTTTCATGTTTTATCTCTGGTTTAATATTTATTAAATAATTTTCTGTATCTGAATCACTATCTGGTAAAACTAATACTTTTCCTTGCAAATCAGAGATATCTTTATTATATTCACTAACAATTTGTATTTCTTCATCAAACGAATCATTCCTGTGAAAACTATTTTGCTGAAAATTATCAGTAGAAAGCTCACATATGTCTTCTTCTTCTGTTGAATCAAGAATAACTTCATCAACTTCCATATTTATTTGGTTATTTTGTCCATTTGTTTGAATATTGTTAGTGTCATGCTCTAAAATTTCAATATCACTCGTTGATTTAACCTTGATTGTAGGAGATCCTGCAAGAGTTAAAACATCTGACTCTTGACTCCTAGATAAATTATCTTCTGAATTTTTATAATGGTCACCTTTGTCTCCTGTTTTATCATTTTCATATATAAAGTTTAGAATTGTTAACAATATTTATATGGCTATTAAGTAATTTGATTTCAATAAGTATTTTTATAAATACCTGCTATTTCTTCATTGTTTGTCTTATCATTTTTTCCATCATCTAAAAATGATTCTGAACTAAGTTTTTGAACTTCACTAATCCATTCTTGTCGCCTTTGCCACTGCCTCTTGCGAATAATAGGTAGTGCATTGTGTCGGATTCTCCCAAAACTTGGTTGACTCCTTGATAAAGAACCTTTTCCAAAATAGCCCTAAAAGTAAAAATTGCATGTGATACTCATATTAGATTTAAGGTTTAACTTCAGGGAATAATTGGTAGTAGATTAAACTGATTACCATTTTGTGAATTATTTCCATTTCTGTGGGATCTGCAACACATGATCCCAATGCTGTTAGACTTGCATGGAATATAGTTAACTCCCCTTTACTGCCAAATACTAAAGGCAATGAGGACTTTGGATCAAATGCTGATTTTTTTTTACGCTTAGGCTCTTTAAGTTCCATTTTTTAATGAAACTTTTGTCTTTTATTGTCATTCCTTCAACTATTGTCTATGATTTTCATTTTGCTTCAATAACTGTAACAATACATAACAACATATTTAGATAGTAACCTTTCCATGATTTCATGGTTTCTATTTTTTGTAATATGCATTTTTTCATAAAAATTTATTTAGACGTATATTTTTAAAAGTATAAGTATGAAATGCTTTGGAAATAACTCAAAAAGTTTTTAACAATAGCTTAATATTAATTACAAATTAAATTTTTAATTTAAATGACTGTCAGATCTCTTATTTCAATAACTGAACTTGTTCTAAATATTTTTACTAAGAATCAGAAACTCCAACAACAAATGTCAGTATTTATACCAATAACATTTTTCGGTTATTTTTGTACTTCATCAGTTTTAAGGCAATATATACTTATTCCCAACAGCGCAAAACACAGAACATGTGTTCTGTTCTGTTATTTTTAAACAGAAAAACAGATTATAAAGACTACAATGAGATACGACACTATATAAGTAATATATAAATATATACCGACAGAAACAAATTCACGCAGAATCGAACTGATAAAGTGGATCACGGCCTTATCTACTCGCACCTGGCGTGGCCGCGTTTAAAGGTCCCTGATGCCGTCAGCGAGACTAAGGAGGAGACTCGATACACGTATAGCGCACGCAGGCACAAAACATCGTATCGCATCGGCCAGCTGCGCGTGTGCGCAGACGACTGAAGAGTACAGAGCGGGCGCTCGCGAGGCTAGGTATACGTACTATCCGTAGGTCGTGTCATCGCCGTTGCTTTTTCTCCTTTCCTTCGTGTCACCCGAGCATCGCCATGGCTCCTCCGCTTCTCGCGTCCTCGCACTTCCGCGGTAATTTCAGCCGGCTCTTCGCGGATGCACACTTGCTCCAGTGCCTCGTGATTCTCCTCAGCCTCTTCAATCTCTCGCTGTGCCTATACGAGGATCAGGTCGGCAAATTCGACTGGTAAGTGCATGCACATACATACACAAAAAGACGCAGCTGCGGCTCGTTTCTCCCTCTGAATAATGCAAATGCAAACAGTCGTACGCTGACTGAGCGTTTCTTCGATTTTTTACTTCAATGCCACTCTTCAGACTCAATTTTCTTTCTCCATGTTTTATCACTAAGTACGACGTTATGCTGGGCTTGGCGTGAATGACCAGAACTTGAGAAACGCCTGATTGTCTTTCCATGGAGGATTTTTTAGTCTCACTCTTTTAGATATTCATTTGTCAATTAGACCTCGGACAATTAATAATTTCTTATTTCTTATCATATTTAAAGCTCATGGCCCACACTTCAATACCTTATGATGGTTAGAAATAATTAGCTCTATTGGAAAAAGAAATATGAGACATTTTTCTAATTCAATACATTATTAATTACTTTAATAGGTAAATTGGTGAACAATTATTATTCACTCTAATTTTTGTGAAATTAATATTACTAATTTTTAACTTGTATTGTTTTAATTTATTTATCAGAATATTTAATTTCAATAACTAAAGTATATAAGCAAATAAGCAAAATAACAGTAATCATAAGCTGTAAATTTTTCAATGAATTTTTAATTTTTTTAATTTTTATACAAAATAGTAAAATGTTATTTCAGGCGGCAAAATTATGTTGGAAAAATAAAATTTGCTAGTTTTGATACTGTCTCAACTGCGAAAAAGATTATTGTTGCTACAGAAGAAAATGTTATAGCAGCTTTGAACATTAAAACTGGTAACTAAATAATTTATTTATTTATTTATTTATTTTTATTTAATATGTTATCTTTTGTTATTTTAGGTCAAATATTGTGGAGACGAGTTTTGGAACGTGGATACGCTGGACGTATTCGAGCTTTTGGCAATGTTGCAGATGGAGAATTGATCTCAGTGAATGGTGGTGTTCCAGCATTGGTTCGCTATTGGAACCTAGCCACCGGACATATTTTGAACGAGTGGCCATTAACTGAGCAAAATCCAGATCGGTTAGTTTTCTAATTAATATCTAATTAATAATTATATTAATATTTCAGTTTTTTATAGTTTTAAAAATAAATCATGAGAACATATTTAATAATTATTACAGTTAACAGTAACACTTTAAGTATTATAGTAACTTTAATTTTATCATCTCTATTATTTCAGAATTGATTCTCCATTTATATCATATACAACAGAAGGGCTTTACAGTAGTGAAAGGTTCTTTTTTTAAAAACTTGTAAAAGTGCACTTAAAAGCACATTTCAAACGACCTTTTTTTTTCTTTTATGTTAAATTTACTATGAAATAATATACATTCAGTACACAAAATGTTTCACATATCAATGTTTTTTGCCTAATTGAAAATTTAATTTATATTTTATTGTATCAAAATACATAATCAAAAATATGGTATTATATGTGTACATATTTTATAAAATTAATGTACTAATTTAATTTATTTTCTTGCAGGATTGAAGATGTGAAATGGCACATAAAAGATGGAACTTTGCATCATATTCTACCAATTTATAATAGTGGAATTGAAGTAACTTCATACGACAGCAAAACTGGAGAGAAGTTGAAAACTAGAAAAATTTCTGCACCATTTATATCACAAGAAACTGAGTTAGTTTACTTATGAATACAATCTTATTGTGGTGATGATATACTTATAGCCGTTATCTATCATTGCAGGGACCGAGTTTTTTCATTTAGTTTCGAATTTTGAGAAAATCAAATCTCTTGAAATTCAAAATTGAATGAAAAAAGCGGATCCCTGCAATCGTCGGTAACGCTGGGGTCTCACATCGCCTTAATAATTACAACTGTAATTAAAAAACTAAGAATTTTTTCTTATTTTAGATGTTTATTAGCAGCTCCAAACTTTATTTGTCTAAAAGGTGACAGTAATTTAGCAGTATTAATCTATATTAATATATTTGAACCAAAATCTCAACCACAGTCAATAACAATAAATACAATCTTTGGTGCTGGAGCTCAAGGACCTTATCGCATTTCGCTTGTTCCTGGTGATATTCCTGCTATATCTATTAGTGCTGATAATAATCATAGAAAACGTTTATTATTGTTAGAACAAGATCCTGCTCCAATTCCACGAGATATTGATGGAGAAAACTTTTTATATATTACTAAAATAGATAATAAAAAAGTTGTATTAGAATCATCTTACAATAATGATGTAAGTTATAAATTTAAAATCTTGTTATTTTATTAGCAGCATTATCGTTAAATTTTTTTATTTTGAAGGCAACAACTGTCACAGCTACTGAGTTAGGGACAACTGAAGCTCAACCTGATAAGTTAACTTATGTAAAAAATAATGCTTTATACAAACCAGCAATTGTAGCAACCGATTGTGATGGAGAAATGTTAAGAAGAAAAATGTGCAAGTACTTATTATCTTCTGAAGATCATAGCATCAGTTTAATGCAACAAAAAGTAATTTGGACCAGAGAAGAAGCTCTTGCAAGCATAGTAGCAGTTGAAATAGTTGAATTACCAATGTCTGAGCGCGATCGTGCCATCGAAACAGAATTTGATCAAAAAGAGAGTGAGTATACAACATTGTAAACATAAATACATATATAAAAGTTATTATACATATTAATAACATAATAAAAACGCGATATCTCGTAAAAATTAAATCCACAAACAATACTTATTCATGTGATATATGTAATTCATAACAATATATTAACAAACTTTCTTCTGTGAATGGCTGCTGTCAGGTCTTGATGTAGACAGTTCATGTAAGTAGCGTATCAGAACAAGCAGTACTAAAAAACTTTGTTTGAATTTTGTTGGTACATTTAAAAGCTATCCTGTCATAGCATGACCTTTTCTACTGTCATATTTTAAATTTCATTAAAATGAAATATAGCAATAGAGTTGATAAAATGTATGAAATTAAATTATTTTTTACTTATCGATTTGCATGAAGTATGATTAGTCTAAGTGTGAATATATTTTTTAGTTTCTTCATTTTTTTAGCATGAATTTACTTAGGAGTTCCTTTTATGACTGGCTCTGCTGTTCAGCATAATTTATACTTATAGATGAAGGAATTTCGTTTTGTAGCAGAAGTTATAGTGCAAAAAATTTTTAATATAAATTTAGCGGGAGACGTAGTTGAAAAATGAAACATCATTAAATTGTGAAACTTTAATTGTTACTGCATTCAAATTGATTTTATCGATTTCCTATACGTTTCAAGATAAATATTTATGATTTGTCTTTTGTAATATGAGTTATAAATTTACTGCTTTTTTCATCATACGTTTATTCTGAAGTAATGTTTTTTCTTTCAACTCAGTGTGCAAAATTCGATTTCTCATGCCTATGTGTGTAGTACACGATGTACTCGGTGTGCGAAGAAATTACTTCGCACTCTGCTCGTCAAAATGCAAGAATGTAATCTACTTCAATTTACAAATAAGCATGTGAATATTTTGCATATGAGTTTAAATAGAGATTGTATACGATGCGCATGCGCATAGGTGATCTACCTAAAAATCATATACTTTGCGCACTTGTATCGAATGTATATTATAAAGTTGACTTCTTTGCGCCAAAGCTGAAAAAAAAGAAATTAATCAGTAAATTTATCCATTAGGGGATGTTATTGGTATGCTGGTACGAAGACTAAGTTCTCAAGCTAATCAAGTGAAAGCATTTGTTCAGGCTACGTTCGGATTAGAGCCGCAACAATCTAGTCAACGGGCTGATTTAGTGCGTGATAAGTTTGGCTTGCATAAAATGATCGTGGCTGCTACATCTGCTGGCAAGGTATAACTATAATCCTATACAAATGAAAATATACATATTATAAATCTAATTTTAAAAAAACCCATTTATTACTTACTTGATGTGAATGTCCGTTTTACAGCTTTACGGAATAGAAACAAAACGCGGGGAAATTATCTGGCAACAGAGAGTTCCTAATATCCGGGGCTTCTCGGAATCCGAAACTATGATCTTGTATGTTCAGCGGGGTAGTCGACATTTTCCGCATCCACCTCAGTGCTCACTTCTCGCTTCTGATAAGGTAATTCTTTATTTTAAAAAAAGACGAAAATGCAATCAAGAAAATACTAACGGCACGATCATTTTCGAACATCTTTAGGATACGGGGAATGGTGTCCTCTTCACGTTCAACCCTATAAACGGACAGCTGCTCGGCGGCCTAACAAAGCTCGGTTACCGTGTGAAGCAGTCGATGCTACTGCACGCGACTACCGACAACTTCCTGCGCAGCATCGTTATCCTCGACGACAAAGACCGTGTACACGTGTTCCCGGAGAGTGCGAACTCCGTCGCCACCTCCGTAGGTCGCAACACCTACATCTTCACCGTCGACAAGGCGACTGGTGTATTGGCCGGTTATTCGCTGTCGTACAGCACGCCGCAGAATCTCGTGGCTCACAAGGTAAATATATTTATTGTAAATGAAGAAATAATCTAGGTATTCGCGTTCTCGCCTTTTGCTTCAGTCACCGATCACGTCAATGATTTTTGCTTTCATAGGTCTGGGAATTGGTGTTTTCGCCTAAGAATCAGCGAATAACCCATGTCGTTTCAAAGGATCCGATCGAGCGCGTGCACTCGCAGGGCCGAGTATTAGGCGATAGATCGGTACTTTACAAGTATATTAATCCTAATTTGGTTGCTGTCGTTACACAAGGGACCAGTGGTGCACATAAAAGTAATTTTATCATAACTTTTTAATCTATACTGAATCTTATCCATTATTGTATAACATGTAATTATATTTTAGATACACTTAATTTATATTTATTGGATGTTGTATCGGGTTCCATGGTTTTCTCGATCGTCCATAAGCGGACAAAGGGACCTGTTCATGTTGTTCATTCCGAAAACTGGTTAGTTTATAGTTACTTCAATGAGAAAAGTCGTCGAACCGAAATATCCACTCTCGAACTGTACGAAGGCCAAACTCAAAGCAATACTACAGGTGTCGTATTTTTTTTTATTTGTAGTTTTAAGAAGCGCAGTAATGTTTTTATTGTTTAGTAATTCAAATGTATATCTACTTTTTCTAGTTTTCTCATCATTAACCACACCAAAGTTACCGATTGTTGAGAGGCAGGCATTCATTTTCCCTGCTTCGATAGAGTCGATGCAAGAAACGATTACTGAAAAAGGTATCACTAGCAAACACATTTTAGTCGCTTTGGCTAATGGAGGTGTATTAGAGTTGCCGTGGATGCTGGTAGATCCGCGACGACCTGTTAATCCGGAAATGCGAGAGGAGGGAGTCATTCCTTACATGCCAGAAATACCAATTCACATGGACGGTATTATAAACTACAATCAGAGCGTCTACAGAGTTTCTGGAATTCATACCAGTCCTAGTGGCCTTGAAAGTACATGCCTAGTTTTCGTGCATGGTCTCGGTAAGTTTTAAATATCATCTTGGTTACTCGTAATTATTGTAAGGGGCCAGTTTCTTTAGAATTTGAGTATCGGTTGAGTTACTAATGCAATGAATAAATTTTGTTACAGATTTG
The DNA here is from genome assembly GCA_900474315.1 of Torymus auratus. NCBI lineage: Eukaryota > Metazoa > Arthropoda > Insecta > Hymenoptera > Torymidae > Torymus > Torymus auratus. Next base: position 2,195 of record UXGD01002804.1, on the reverse strand, counting down.
TTTTATACAAGAGTATCACCATCAAAAACATTTGACGTCTTGAAAGAGGACTTTGACTACTACCTGATTGTCATAGTGCTTGCGGCTCTACTGATCTCGTCATACGTAACGAAGAAGTTAGCTTCGCAAAAAGTACAGAAACAAGCATGGAAATGATGATTCCACTGGCAGCTTAACGCCATCGCTCATCTGGCATCTGTATCCAACAGCGCCTAATCGCATCAAACGATATGGCAGCTAACAGATGATGAGGTGCTAACACACCGACTATCATACTTTTATAAATGGCCATTAACAACACGAATTATACACATACACACAGAGTCAGGCATACACGCAATTAATGCATTATATAAAACACCGAAAAACATGCTCGCTCAATCCAAAGATCCTTGAATAGGTATACGATAGTTGTAACACTGATAATTCATCAGGGACCTAAAAGGTAACGTAACAACAAAACATAACTAATTGACTATTGCATACTTATCGCGTTAAGGCGCTCCAAAGTCATCGTTGAAACGAATGTGCGCGTGGTTTTTGGATAATGGCAAAACGGGGTGGAAACGTGGGATTCTATAGGAATTGACGCTGTTAATTATTTAACTTTAACAGACAAAATTATCGACTATTAAAAAGTGAAAATTTGTGATTTTACTACAAATATAAAAAATTCGGCTCACTTTGAATTATATGATCGGGGTCCCATTTGAACACGATAGGTTTTGAAGGAAATTACTAGCCAGTGAAAAGACTGCTGTATAACGAATAGGCATTGAGCGTTCAATGATTGAACATTATAATTTACAGTTAGAATATAGTTATCTTGTTTCACAAGTGCATTTAAAAATTCTTCAATAGTTGCATTAAATAAAATTAGAGCATTTATAACATCGAGACACATTTTTAAGTTTAGACTGCCAAAAAAAATTAACGTGATTAACTGGTACTTTATTACTATTATTGAAATTTTATATTAAACAAATTCGGAACTAAATAAAAAAGACGAAAATTAGAGCAAATAATTGGTTAAAAATATTTCTTGCCTTGATGATTCTCAGGCAACTACGAATGTAATCACGTGTAATAAAGTAATCAAGGTTGAAAACCGACCTTTATTAGGAGATATTGAATGTACAGATAAACTTCTAATAATATAAGATCTTTTGTATTGTTGGACTAGTCTATTATTACGCTAATAACTCTTACCGAGTTATTAAAACCGAATGTGCATATATTAAAAAAGAAAAAAGTGAAAATGAATTATGAATAAGGGTTGTTAGCCTATTTAACTTTGATTTTTATTTCGAAATATACAATATCGCCAAACGTATAAACAAAGGGGAACTACGAACACAAACGTTTAAAATGTACATAATCTACAAAAGCACAAGAAACGTGGTTTTGTGTACGAGTACATCACATTGTCGCATTATTATTCTTATATGTAAGTTGAAGATGTCTGCTACTTTATCACCATTGTTTCACTCTGATGAGAACGTAGCTCATAGCATAAATTATTGAAATTACCAACTTTTTACTTGATGAAATAAATACTTTTCACACTCTATCTTTCTTTATTTCATTGTGATAAAGCCTTTTTACAGTAAATTGCAACTTTCTATTTTTTGTTACAGTCACTACAGATAAAAATTATATATTTAACATTTTGTACTACAATACTGATGTTGCTTACAAGCAACATAATGTTGCTTATATATCAACTAGTAATAGTATCATCTACTTCACTACCGACGTATATTTTTTAAGGTTGTATGACCTGTAAGGTTCCTGTCAAAAGTTAGTTTTTGACTTGATGTAATAAATAATTATGTAAAACAAATGATCAATTTGTAGTTCTCGCGATTTATGTATAAATGCAGTTTAATTAAGAGTTATGCGCGCTAACGCGCGCCAACCTCCCGCTGTCTAGGTACGTTTTATTTTTTTTGTTTCACCAAGTTAAATAAATTATATTTTCAGCATACTTTGACCTTGAAGTAACACTTTCGCTCCCGGCTTCGCATGTGATCGAATGTGGTATTTTCAGCCCGGGTATGTTAAAAGATCGTATACGCAACATGGGTATAAAGAGGGACACCCCAGAACACATTTTTACCACCCTCGCCTTCGGCTCGGGTGGCAATTTACACGTGCTCTGGACTGGCCAACTCTTTACCTCCCTTGTTGTGTAA
>UXGD01002803.1:0-23613 GCA_900474315.1 Torymus auratus | reverse complement strand
GAGAGAGAGAGAGAGAGAGAGAGAGAGAGAGAGAGAGAGAGAGAGAGAGAGAGAGAGAGAGAGAGAGCGAGAGAGAGTGAGAGAGGGAGAGGTTAGGATTACGACAAGCCACGCACGCGAGTCTTTCGCGACTTCTATTTTCGAGCCAGTCAATAGCCATCAGAGCTCTTGGCATATTTTTCAATCGCGACGGCGGTAGAGGAATGCGCGAAAACAAAGTCCCCGCTGCGAAAACACGTTCCAAAAGTCAGGAAACGTCAATATTAACAGTCGGCACAATAGACGGAGTAGCATTATGAGATTATGGCATGTGCAAGGGCTTACCTGAGGCGTCCAGGAGGAGACGAGGTTGATGGCCCGCGACGAGCTCTTGCTCCTGGATTTGAAGATCTTCTTGGCGACGAGCCGGCTGCCATGGTGCACGACGCTGCTCGAGGACTTGCTCTTCTGCATCGCGCTGCCACCTGGCGGATTATTCGAAGAAGTGAGTGCCGGCGAACCGGGCGCCGAGTGCGGCTTGTCTTTGTGCTTATCCGTATGATGGGAACCGTGCAGGAGATGGGATAGGAAGGACTGGTGATGTTTGGGTGTGGAGGGTGCGTCTTCGCTGCCGAGGCCGGCGTCGATGCTACTCCTGGAGCTGGCGTTGCGACTGATGGGCGAGGCTGTGGTCTCGGCGTCGCTGATGGCTTCACCGGGTTCCAGGCTGCTCATCTCTCGGTAGCCGATCATCCAGTTGTCCTCAGTCTGGCAGCCCTTGTTGTTACCGTCGTCGTCGCCAGGCTTTGTGATTTCGCCCTTGGCTTTGATGTTGCGAAGGTTTCGGTCGTAGTTGACACGTTTGAAACGATCCGCCTTGTCAGAGTCCATGGACTTTTTTCGGGCCATGCGGAGGTAGCGTTTGATGGTGTCGCTCACGGATGGCGAAACGTCATCGTTGTCAACGCTGCTTCTTCTTCGACCAGGTTTATGGTCTTTTGCTGAAGGTGGTGGGGAGATCTGCTCCTCCTTCTCCTTCTCCAGGATGAGCGCTTCTAAAACTTCCTTGGGCACTGGATCCGTCTGAGTACCAAAGTCTAACGGACCACGTTCAGTACTAGGACCCAGAACGGCAATTAAAGGAGGAGGAGAGCCAAGATCCCTTTTTCCACCGGTCCCGGAACCTTGACCATCGCCGTCCTTAGAAAATCTACTCGTCCTGGTCGTCGTCCCAGTTGGTTGCTGGTTCCACCATCTGGCTGATGGAGAGGTATATGCTCCGGTAGCTCGTGGTCCTCTGAATCCTCTAGTACACCTGAGATCAAAGTACAGCTTCTCCAGTAGCTTGCGGTCCGTCAGAATGTCCGAAATCACGTGCTGTCTATTGGGTGACTTGCTGTAGTACCGACCCAACGTTTCCAGCAGCGACTTATGCACGAAATCACTCTGATACGGGATTGACGATTTGGGTAGGGTGCCACCCATACTCGTACCGCTTAAACCACTACTACCGGTCATACCACTTCTCGTGGACGACGAGGTGGTTGCTCGAAACACATCCTCTCGCCTACCTTCGGCCATGATTTGGTTCAGGTGTTGTTCCAATTTCTCGATGAGTTTCTGATAGTCGAGGCTGCTACTGCTGCTAGTCGTAAACGTCGTAGGCCCCTTGGCGATCCCACTGCCCGTAGAATGGTCCGTCGAGATGGACCTAGTGGTGCACTTGGAGCTCTCACCGCTGGCTCCACTTGCAGCGGCTGCAGCTGCTGTCACCGTTCTCGCCATCCCAGACAGGTCTCCCTGCATGTTCAGGTACTTCTGCAGCATGTCGGCCAGAGCCTTCGCCTCGGCTTCCTCTTGTGGCGACCTGCGCCGTTGCTGCACCGGGGATGCCGGACCACTACCATCGTCCGCACCCACAGTTCCCGCTCCCTTCGATGACAGCAGCCACTCTCGCTTCACTTTCGCTAGGTCCAATTTCCCGGATACCACAGGAGTCGACGGTACCCCAATACTGGAATTCGAGCCTCTGGAGTCATCGGCTTCGTCGGCGGAGCTCGGCTTGGTCCGGCAACTTCCTCCAGGCCTATGTCTCCGTCTCCTCGCCGTTCGAAAGGCCAGACTGCCCGGATACGAGGCCTTGCGCCAGAGCAGAAACCTGGGCTCGCGCGAGCATACCTCCTGGAAGTACTGCTCGATCTTGGGTATGTCCTCTGGCCGATTGTGCGTACCATCGGGTATAAGTCGACGGCCCGCATCGGCCATATAACGCCAGGTCTTGCGCGTCAGGAGCCATCGTTCCTTAATAGGCTTGCCGGCGATGAGTCGACGAGCGCCTGCTCGCCGATCCTTGGAGCCGGGAGGCGTGCGCGATGGATTGCCGGTGGCGGCAGCCGCCGCCTGGGGCGCTTCCAGGCTGTCGCGGCGCGACCTCCGCCTACCGGCCCGCTCCGCCATGGCCTCCCAGTCCCTCCTCGCCACGCGCACCACTTTCGCCGGTTCGCGCGCGCCCCGCGCTCACCTAGATTACAATCACGTGGGCAACAGCCGCGAGGGCCAGCCTCGAGCATCCCAGGTCTACGGGGCTGGTACTCGCTCGGAGGCCATCGGGCTGCTGGGTCTCGAGCGAGGAACGTATCAGGTGGCGGTGGTGCTCTGAGCCTTGGCATGAACTCGCTTGGGCCAAGGCTGACTGAGTCTCTGTCTCTCTCTCTTTCTTTCCTCCTCTCGTTGCCTGGCTGTTTCTATCTGCTTCTTGTTTCTGCTGCTGCTACTACTGGTAACGGGTCGCCAAGGAGCCTTACGTACTACTGGTCCCTAACTAACGCCGATCTCACTCTCTCCGAGCTTGGAACAGGGTACCTTGGTCAGTTTCTACAACTACTACTACGACTATTTCTACTGGTCCACCAATCTATCTCTTCCCTCTATTCTCCGTCTTCTACTGGATCTTGATTCAGCACTCCATTGGAATTTAAAAAAAAAGCACTTGTCTCACTCGCGACTCCGAGGTCCGGCCTCAGAGCATCCGCACTCGGCACACACTCTTAATTTCTCTTTTCTCTCTCTCCTTATCTTTCAGTCTCGCGGGCGGGCGCGATCGCGCGCGGGCAGGCGAGCCGGGGCGACGAGATCGCGCAAGGTGGAGGCTGCCCAAGGTACGCGCGGTTCCAACTACTTCGCGGCGCTCGCCGTCGGCGCCGCTCACCCGCGGCATCTAAAAGCGTCTCTCGCTCCCTCTCTACCGAGTAGTGCCATTCTCGCGCGCTTCACGAGAAAGAGAGAGAGAGAGAGCTGAGAGACTGACGAGAAGAACGAGAGAGAGAGGAAGAAGTCGGAGAGCAAGCGCGCGGGCCTTGACGGCGTGTGACGCGCGCCCCGGGGTATATACTTAACCGAACGGCGGCCGCGTGTTCCCTCTCTCGCTTGCTCGCTTGCTCTGGGATGCCAATACACTAAATAGCGCGCCGCCAGTAGAGGCCAGCCGACGCTTTTGCGGAAAGCACCACTAGCGGGAGAGCGTTACGTTTGTTTTAAGCGATTTTCTGCCGCTGGTGTACGTTATGTCCGGCGCCCGACGAGAGCGGCTCTTGAGAGAGTCTTAGCGAGATCGAGAGAGTTTGTTGGTAAAGTTGGCGGAAGGTGTGGATTGACATTTCGTGGGTACTTCTGGTTTTTCATCGTATGATAAGATGTTTATGAACCAGAGTCGAACGGTGTTAATCAAAATAAGCAAAGATCTAGCGCGCTATACTATGTTTCTTGGTATGACTTGTAGGAAGGAGGAGCTCGAGCTATTCAACGCTTTCTTACTCGTGAATGGTTAGCTTTACGATAAAAATATTTTTTTTTTGACAATTTTGAGAAAGTTCATTAATATTTTAAAGGAAGAATTTATAGCGAAACTGAACTTCACGATAAATCCGTCATGAATATTCATCCCTACACCGTTTGAATTTCAAGAACGTGAGCGATTTAGGTCACATATAAATGACTGTAAACATTGATACCGCGTAGATCATAGAAAATGAAAACTTGTAAAATAGAATCGCTATTCAGTTCAGGAGGATAAACATTAAGACCGTAAAAAAAGCATAGAAGCAAAATTTGTTGAAGTTCGTGTAAATAAAGATGAACTATTGCATAGCGTTTCATTATCCGAGAAGCAAGCTTTATTTTTAACGTTATAAATTTCAATTTTTAGATACAAACAAACCTTCAATAAATTACTTCCATGTATCCTTCAATTCTAATTCGAAATACTAGCTTTCTTTCATTTGCAATCGTTACGCATTTAGCCGCTGATCTATTTTCCGCATTATTTTTCTAAATTTGCCATTGCACTATACATCAACCATTCTCATCAAAGGAAAATCATATTTTTCAAAACTATTCGAATCAATACTAATTATCTAAAAATACAACCTACCCTCGAAGATCATAACTTCTGTTTTGATTCCAAACACCGAGATTCCGAAGCCTCAAAGCTATATAGGATTACCATGAGCTAGGCTCCAGCTATGACCCTGCCACGAAAATGACGTATTAATAGTCAAGGCAAGGACTACATCAGCCACCGGCATTTCCCATCCTCACGAAAAAGAAACGTCCCATTCATCCCGAACTCGGCCTACGCTCATTTAGCGCAGCGGGATTAGGCGTGACGGAATTCCGCACGATATAAATAAAATATGTCACCGTGGCTGGTGGAACATCAATCATCGCCCGCGCACGCGCCGGAATGCATATGGGGAAAAGGGAGGACGAGCGGAGTAAATAAACTGCTGTTTGTCCGCGGAGAGCATTCATGATCAAGGATGCGCGATGCAGCAGCGGTAGCTTATTTTCGAGAATCGATGGAGGGACGTTTTGCAACGTGTCGTGGACTCTTTTGATATATATGGAGAGAGTTGGTCGATCGGGTTTTGGGTTTATGATGACGCGCGCGGTGTATTAAATAATGACCTTTTTAATAAAGTTTTTATGCGGTGGACATTGGAAAGAGGAAATATAAGTTTGTCTTTAAGCTTCCAAGTTAAATTAATGCCGTGAATGAGTGCCGTTTATGTATTTTGAGAGGCATAAGGATCATTTACGAATAAAAGTTTTACTCTCTTGCAGAACTTTCGAAGTAAATATTGGCACTTGGAATACAAAGTCAATTAAATTTTCGACAATATTTAATCGTTTTAATTGCACAGGAGTACTTATTAAATATTACAGTTGCGAAACTCGAGTCGGCGAAAACAGATAAATACAGTGAGACATGTTGACATGACGTCCACTAAAGCCGAGTATAACTATATAGTTTTCTATGTATACGTCGAGCAAATCTTCTATTTGGATCTCCTTTCATATTTCATGAAAGTCTCTGTTATAAAATAAGGATGAATTAATTAAAAATATTTGATGATTTTAATTCGGTACCTTTTTCCACTTGGAAGTTACAGGAACCACCAAACCCTTTCCCCTGTACATTTTAACTTTAAATATCTCCACCCCAACCGCATAATCTTAGACGTATAAAAAATATTAACGCTTTTCCTCCGTCGAAGAAAAATAAATAAATTATACAAATATAAAATCATCCGGGTCCGAAATAAATCTTCCTATCTTCACGGATATCCTCTTGCGACCGAATCATTTTGCATCTCGTCTATAATACACCAGCAAACGTCTCGCTCAACGCATCCCCCGCATATCTCCCAATTACCCGAACTCTTCTCCAACCTCTCCCGCATCCAAATCGGAACGATCTCGAAGCGCTCGCTCGAGCGCGGCTGGCTAATAAACAGCGCGAAAAACCAAACCTCTCTCTCTCTCTCTCTCTCTCTCTCTCTTTCACGAGACGTTACACACATACGCACCGAGAGAGAGAGTAGAGGGGACGCCGTCGCGAGTGACGTCAGAGAAGAACCGCTGCCGCAGGGGATTGCCCAACATCCCCAGGGATATTTCCTTCATCCGCGCCGCGCGGCGGCTACTATTTCGAGATTCATTCTGCTCGCGCTATACGCGAGCGGTGGTCGGATTCCGCGTGCGCACGTTATATGCTTGATGTATCGGCCGGAGGCCGAGTTAGCGGGGATTTAATACGCGCGAGTGCGACTGCCGGGTGTGTATTATATGTAGATTAATTGGGTGAGGACGAACGATGGTTTATGAGGGTGGTGGATGGGTGTGGTTCTTAGGTTTGAAATTTATTGCTTGGATTCGACGTTAAATTTGTGTGTTTCTGGGATTTTCGAAATCCAATACTACCGACTCATGATTTGTTTTGTTGTATACTACCAAAATATAAAATACTCTACAAAATAATCAATAGCAATAATTATGCAATATCTACCTAATACACAACATGATTATGAATGGTTCACCTCGTTGCTGTATAAGTACCAGCGACGACGCGATCCACCCGGCAATTATAAATCAGCGGCGAGTTAGCTCGGCTTCTTTATTATTTCTTTTCGCCCAACTATACTCGCCCGCGCGCGACGACTGATTAATCGACGCGAAGTGTACACCCACGCGCGCCCGCGCGCTTTATATATATCCGGTGTGTTCGTCTTTCCTCTTTCCGCTTCGTTCACTCTCTTTCTGGCGCGCGCCGATTCTTTTCGTTCTTTTTTTCCACTCGGTCGAAGTTTTCCGTTAGATAGTGGAAAAACAAAATTGTGAGGTGGCGGATGATGGGATGTTTGAGAATAATATTGAAGGGAGATTGGCATAGGGGTGTAGTGGAAAGAGGTCGGTACGGTGGGACAATGTGATAGGTGAGCGAGGGAAATTGATTAAGGAAAATATATGCTTTTGGAGGTAACGTGAGTTTTGAATTAATTTCTGATTAGCCTGTAAAGTATACGAAAATTCATTGTTTTTGAATTTTTCATGGGCTATTAAACTAGTTATTATTTCTAGATTGAATAATTTTTATCTTTTATCACTGATACAAAAAATCTTCATTGAGTTCAATATCAAAAACATAACAGTAATAGGGAGAACAATCGGGATTATGTTATACGAGATAATATTAATGCAATTTTCCATAGATTATCATTGCGACCCTGGAAAGTGCAGCAGGTGGGATTAATTCGCTGACTCATTTTGTATTTCTGCCAAAGCATCGATGTTATTTTCGATCAAGTGGATACTAAAAATACAAGAAAAAAATTATTCCAGATAATTGATTTGCATGTTTAAATTGAAAATTTTGAAAAATAGACCTTGAACTTGCGACGAGTTAAAGTAACCTTAAGTCTCTGCGTGGGGTATGAATTTTTCAAAGTTCTCAAAGGATAACTTCACGTTGGGAAGTTTGAAAGCACGGAAAGAGCTTTTGTGAAAGGGAGCAAATTCGACGGCTTTCAAGTTCTTACAGAAGTCTGAGGGGGATGGGGAATGCCAATAATGCCATTCAGATGGAGACATCAAACAGTTATTTTATTTGCAAAAGGATGGATTTCTTATTATACGAGTTTACAAGCTTGGATGAAAAACTTTTAAATCTTTTTTAATTAAATGTATTAGTAAGTTATAATGAGATGAATAATCAATAATCAATGATGTAAAACTGAAGTTAAGAATTATTTTAACGCAATTATAGCACGCTTCTTTAGTTTGAAATTGCTTCGAATTATCAGTAAAGAAAGAAAATTAGTCTGAAAGATATACGACGAGAAAACTATGAATAATAACAAATTGTACGAGGTTTAAGAAAGAAAAGTTTTTCATTGAATATTAAAAGCGTCAGTGAATCGGTAAAAGTTTGATAAAAGTTATGCGAGGAAATAAAGTAGAGAAAAAAATGAATGAAATTTATGGAGTTTGTTAGAAAGAAAACATTTTGAAAGTTGCATAAACTATATGTGCTAAGACAGTGATTACAACAATATCTAGGTAGTATAAGTACAATTTTTTAGAAAATTCAATGTTATTGGGTTTGGAAAATCTAAGTGCATAATCAATCCGGAATCCGAGAAGACGACATCTATAATATGCAAAGTTTTATAAACAAAAACACAAGGACCATTATAGCAGACAGCTGGCAACTTTCCAACGGCATTTTGCAGTCAACGCAGCCTTGCGACCTTTAACTACAAATTTGCAACTTTTACAGTTGTTGATCAGTCTGCTAATGTCAAATTACTTTAATGAATTCAGGCAAAATTCCCACTTCTATTATACTTACATGATTATTCGCGCGGTGACTTGTTAAACATATTTTTAGCGTGTACAAATTAGGATGTCAGCGCGTTGGAATTTTTAATTTCCCTTATTTTAGAGATGAATTTGCAATTTCAGGGATGACTTGAAAAATCCGCTTACTCCTACTTTCCGAATACCCTTTTAAATTAAATTTCAGTCGAGCGATGTGACGTTGCGACAAAAATTCTATCTCTAAATTTATAATAACGAAAAAGCAGTAATAGCTAATTTTATAATATATTGAAACATCAATACTAATTTATTAAATTTATATCTTTCTAGAATGTGCAAACATTCGTCTCAGAAAATCTAATTTCCGTAGTAAAATTGTATGAACATGGTATTAATTTAATTATCATTTATATACAAGGACACACTTTAAGCCATTAAAGCAGATAACAAAAAACATAGTCAATACCTAAATTAAAAACTCCAAGAATCAAGTTCCCCTTCACTCTTTGAGCTTTCGACACTTTTAAAAAAAATTCAAAAATTCATTTTCACAAAAAAATTTCCCTGCTACCTTCAATCACCTCCATAAAAAATTCCATTCCCTTGAAAAATTTCCATAAACTATTCACACACGCACACATTTTTCCACCCTCCGATCATCCCTTACAAAGACCTTCTCAAATAAAACGCGCGCAATTACACGGACCGATCCGCAAACAACAAATACAGAACAAAACACTAAAAAAAATAATAAAACTCTCTGCCCTTCCCCTTTCAAAAAAGCCCGTGGAGCACGTATATCTCACGCCCGCGCGCATCGAGCTATGAAGAGCGGAAAAAGTTCGCTGATCCGCGACACTGACGCAAACCCGGAAAAGCTCGCTCGCGCGCCTACATACCTACTCTTTTTCCGCGGATTATGATGTGCAGCGGCGAGATTAATGACACAGGAGGTGTATCGGTGCGAGATATATACAGTGGTAATAATTTTTGTTCTTCTTCGTGGGAATAGTGATAAGTTTGAACGGTAATGATGCTGTCTGGTTCATTAGTTTGTTTATTTAAGGGCGAGGGTGAAGTGTCGTCGTGGGTGGATCATTTGTTTGGTAAGATGCTCTTGTTTGTTTTATGAATGATAAGTTTTGTTTACGCTAGGAAGTGATCGTACAGATGTCATAATTATATGGAGATACCATCTGATGTATAGTCGTACTCATCAAATTGTATTTGTCACATTTTTTTATAATTAAAGTGAATTCATTTTCCAAGATTGGTATAATAACGTAAATCATACTCTCATTATTTTTGTTCAGAAATAAATATAAAAAGAAATATTGGTAATGCGCTCCATATAATAAAATTTACGTTTTTATCAAGTTTGTATGAACTTGATGTTTTGTGCGACTGTTTTGAAACATAAAACATTTTAATACCCTCAAGCCTTCCTGGAACAATTTCAAACATAGCTGCATGTCTACTTATCATATGCACAATTTCTCTGCATTTTTCAAATCCTATGTTCAGATTTGAATTTTGTATTATTTCCATTTGGATTAAAGAGAAATTTAAATAAATTTTTATATCAAAACGAAAGGTAAAAATTTCATTCTAATAAAATATACGCATGACTTCTAATTAAAAATTGATGAAAAAGTCACAATTAAAATAAAAAATCCTATACCAAAACCTTACAAAAATGCAACCCACTCGCACATTCCACAAAAATCACTTAAAACAGCTCCACCATCACCACCAGCATCAAATCGCCAACCTCACGTCAACGAGTCTCCACAATAAAACGACTCTCGCGTTCCCACGGCGTTAATATCACCCGTCAATCCGCGCGCTCCCGACATCGGAACGTTTTCCGTGCGCGACAAAGCTCCACACTCGTGCACCCTTTGACGGATCATCGGCCGGGGATTGCCCGAAACAGCTGGTGGATTTCGCCGTATGTGCGCGCGTGGGCGACTCGCAATCGTTACAAAGGCGTTTGATTTAATGATGGATTGGAGGTGGAACTGGAGCAATCGCAGATTGTGATTTGATTTCGTTTGCATGATTTGGAATTCATGCACGTGTCGGTGCAGATGGTTAGCACCTACGCGAAGCTCGTGCCGTATTTTGGATTGTTATTATTGTAAGTGCTGCCGATAGGTGAGTGCAGGTATAAAAGCGGCTTATTAAGCTATTTTCAGACGATAGTAGATTGGCGCATCTTTGTAATTGAATGTGATGATAATAATGGCTCATTTAGGAGAAAGCTGGATTCAGTGATGAAAATGCAAAGTAATGACAAAGCTTCGTACGAAATGCTTTCCACGAAAAGCATCGGATTTTCTTCTTAACAAGGTACATACACAAACTCGAATTTTTTAGCCAAATGAAAGTACCCGTATTACTGAGAGTGTTTGTTATTTCATGTTTTTCCAAACAATTAACTTTTTTCAAAACTGTGCATTATATATTGTCCCTATATAACAACGTATAGTATGTATAACTTTATCATAAAAGTTACAATAAAATAATCTCTATTAATAACTGTTTGAAAACAACATACACGAATATTAATCTTCACAGACACTTAATTATTCATTACATACACTCAACTGGATTAACTTTACCGTTTCATGCAAGACAAACTCCCGTCTAAAAAGAAAGACGGCGTCCAACGCCGAAAAGCCACTCTCGGGTGAAAATAGACCGGCGCGTGCGCCCCGCGGCGCGTGTTTTCGCCGATCTTAACGATTTCAAAGATCCAAATGTTTTGCCAATGCTTATACGTACGTGGAAATCGAGTGTTTCGAGTGTGTATATACTCGATCGAAGAGTCGGCGGTCGACGCGCGAGATTACGAGGGGGTTGCGCAAGTTTCGTAATGGTTGGAGGTGTTGGGTAATTTCAGGAAGGATTAAGTTCAATGATTTAGAGTAATTATTAGACGGGGAGAGCGAAGGTCGACTAGTTTACCAATAAAATTTATTATACGTAGGATAAACATCTTTTCCATTAATAAACAATGTTTCCATTAATTTCTACATGTTTTCCTCCACCTTCATACATACGTGATGCAAATCACAAACCAGCCATGAAACGTCACCTCGATTCTACATTTCACAATGCTCGCGTACACGACACACCCATCTTCCAAAATCCCTCCAACGTCCCACGTAATCCCTCAAACCTCAGCGCAGACAATAATACCATTATCTTTCTCTTCACGGATCTGCCAACTCTCTTTTCTTACATTCCACGGAACGCGAATCGAACGAGCCTCCCGCGGCGCTGCAAGTATACGAGGGATGTGATTAGAACGAGGGGAAGAGAGAGAGAGAGTTGGTGATTGGGTTGTGGCATGCCGACGATAGCGGGTGCAATGGAGTGTCGGTGTCTCCGGTCGCGCTAATGGGGCGTGAATGTGATTGTAGGATTGCTAAAGGGGCGTGGGAGTATTGGTTTGGAGGGATGATTGAGCTGTGGGTATGTGGGTTCTTTTGTCGCTCGTTGTATATACGTAAATATGTGATGCGCATCGTGGAGAGAAAACGATGAAGAAGTAATGTGGGAGTTGCAAAATGCGTTATACAAAAATTTTTAAAGTCAAAAGGAGATTACGAAATTTTCAAGCTTTATGCGCTGAAAAATTTTCTGTACTTTTTAAAACGCAACTGCGTAATCCTACTGGAAAATGCCGCAGACGTAGTATAGTATACTTCAAATTTTTAGAATATTTTAGAAACCGCATTTTAAATGTACGTTTATCCACAATCCGAGAGTTTCTAAGAGACCTTCAAACTGTTTAAATAAAGGTAAAAGTATAATATACAACCAAAACAGTAATAAAATAGTGAAATAACTATATACGGTGAATTTAGTTTATAATATTCAATTCTTACGCATCCAACTGAAAATAAACAATTCCCATTCGCCAAATACCCAAAGCACCGTAGCGCTCGATCCCCATCCCCTTTAATAAACCACAGCGTTGCACTACCTCATCTCCCACGTGCCAAGGCAAAAAACGTTAAAAGCTCAGGGATCACCCGACGAGGTTCGCTCATACTTTTTTCCGCGTCTGTTTATTATGCAGGACGGCTGTGTATCTCCTTTCTTTTTCGGGAGGATTTTATTGAATTAATAGTCGGGCGCGATGATTGATAATACGCGTTCTGGAAGTTTGTTGATTCGGGACTGTTTGTATTGTTTAGGCGGGGGATTTCGGTTTGCAAGAGTGTATGTATGGGTTGAGTATGATGTCGGGGGATGGAGAATACCGTCGTCTTATGAGAAAGTCGTCTTTTTGTGACTTTTTCACGTCTATTGTTGGTACGTGATCCATGAAAAATGTAAGTTTGGAAAAATCTATAAATACCGAGGGAAAATTAATTGTAGTTCGTACAAAAATATCCACTATACAAGGAACTCGAACGACCATTCGACGTCTCAATCACCCCGAATACATCGTTTGAACCTATAACACACCGCGAACTATATCTTGGAGAACTTCGCGCGATTCCGAAATTCCGCTCCGACTTCTCCGAACTCGCGTGTTATATACGCACGAGAAAAACTGCTCGCGCCGCGCGAGGTTTGTTTTTGCTACAATTACGCGCTTTGACGCACGTAAGCGCGCGCTATATACCACCGGGGCATCGCGCTGGAAAATAGACGGCAAAAAGTCGAAATAATTAAAATTTCGCTGAATTATTTTTGGCTGAGTTGATGAATTTTAATCGAAAGAATTTTTATAATGCAATCTTTTAATCAACAGTATATATGTATAATTACGTATGTAGAATGTAATTAATTTATGCATCGAAGCGCGATTTTCATATTTTCGGTGCGGAAAGCGGCGGTAGGTAAAAATATGTGTCTAGCAATTTTCCGCTCTGGTATTCAAATTTTAACCGACATTTTAATTATACTCAAAATAAATATTTAATTGTATTCTGAATAATATAAAGCCGAAATATTCCATTGCATTTGTACGTTAAAGAGTAATTTATATTTATAATTTTACAAAAGTAATAATTGTCAAATATGCCATGTTTCGTAATAAAAATTTTATAACTTTCAAATATATTTTCTTTCCATCGTATAACATAATGCCACATAAAATAAGTAGTGACATCTTGTTATTATCTCTGCAAAATTAATAAATGAAAATACCCACACATCTATATTTATGCATATTAATTTAAGTATCGATCTTGCGTCACGAGTAAAATCAATAATTTCAAATCCAAATTTAACTTATGCATTCGCGAAGTATAAGTATAACGTGAAAGCTACAGTAAAAAGTAGTCGTATATAACGAACGACATCCGAGTGACACAAATATCGCGTTGTATTTCCACGCAGCTGACTAATTTGAGTTACCAGAAGAAATTTTAGAAACACATTTTGGTCGAGCATTAAACGCGTACGTGTCTCTACATTTTGATCACTGATCAGTGGAAACAGTTGTCTGTCTGTTCGACCTGGATTTAACTACTGATTAACGTCAATGAATATTACATGCGGCTACATCATTGGAAGGCAATACAATTATTATCAATTATGCAATCGATACCATACTTAATATTGGCACGCATTGGTTTGCCATTCCAAATGCACAATTACCAAAGATTATCTCTTTTATGTAGTGCGTAAACAAAGATTAAAACAGTGACAATTGTAGCCTTTTTATAATTTTATATAAATTTCAACATTATTATCATCATTCGAAATTAATTCTAAAAATCATTCGTTAACATAATTGAAATTTCCCAGTCTTAAATTATTATACATAAAATATTTACATATACACATGCATTTTCTGCCTGCTTTATTTACAAACCCAACCATTTCATTCCCCCCAAAACCCTCACCACAATTATATTTCCCACCCTACCACAAACTTCTCTCCACCCCACAACACACCCATCTCTCATAGTAGTACTACAACCGCCCAGCGCATTGCAAAACACTACGAAACTAACAGACAGAGCCGCGCTGGCCCCACTCACACACACATACCTCCGTCTTTTAATCCGCGCGCGTTGCTATTTTTCGCCGGACAATCGAGCCAGAAATACCGCGCCGTTAATTTCGAGTCCTCTCTCTCTCTCCCTCCCTCTCGGTTCGCGTCGGGCAGCCGGCTCACATGATCGCTTATACATCGCTGCTGCGGACGTTCACACGCGGCGGCGCTCGCTTGCGAAAATCGAAATACTTTCGAATTTTCTCGCAGCGACAGAGTGAGGATAGAGAAAATTAGAAAATTGTCGTAACCGGTAGGGGTTTTTTTTTTTTGTACGTTCGAGTGTATGGTGATTTTTTTTTCTTTCGTGTTTGAAGGGTGTGGGCGGAGGTGTATTAGTTTAGGGGGATATAGAAGTTGCGAGAGAGTGCGAGGCTTTTCGATGGAGAGCGTCCGAGAGAGAGAGGGAGAGACAATAATATTGGGAAAGCGAATTAAAAATAGAAAGTTTTATAGCGGCGAGGTATTTCCCGGAACTGGGTGAGTCAAGCTGTCTGATGATATTACGCGCGGTTCGAGAAGATTTAGTTTTTTAATGTTATAAAATTTTCTTTTGGGGGGGACGGTGCAGTATTGCAGGACGTATATTTTATAATTTTAAGAGATGTTTCCGCAGGGTGTACTTTCTTTTATATTAAAATTACAATATTGGTAAAATTGAGATGCGAGGTTACACAGAGAAAGTTGTTTTTCTAGTTTTCAAAAATTCGAGAAATGTAAATTTATCATTTCAGTGATACAAATTATTTGTTACCCTCCTACACTTGAATTAAATGTCATGCATCGTTTGGAAAACAACAAATTTGTAGAGCAAAACAAATTTTCCCTTCGTGAAACCACATGATTTCTCTGATTTTCCAGAGCCATGCCGCGCAAAACATTGTAAAAATGTTAGATATACCGTAAATCACATCCACGATCAAATATACATACACACATGCATATATATATTTTTATTATTGAGAACATAAAGTTGTTTGTATCAGAGTAAGGCCGCGCAAAGCCTGCGGCTTAAAATCCGCACGTAACCGGAAAGCTTGACCACTTTTTTTTAAAGACTTTGCCCTACTTTTTATGTGTTTACGCGGTATATTCAAGATCTTTTTTTAAACAATCGAAGGCGCCTTAACACTGTGTCAATAAACCCAATATAACAGGTCTATTTTATGCCTAGTCTGCTAATTTTAGGTACAGGATTTAAACAATGGTTAGTAACTAACAATTAATGTTAATTTCTAATTATTTTATGTAATCTCAACAAGTATTCAGAAAAAGCAAGGTTCACAAAAATATTGTACTAAAGCACAATAAACTTAAACTTCTCTATAAGTTTGCAAAACAGCAAAACTTATTCAAAGTACAATAATCTTTTCATTTCGAGTTTGTAAATTTTCTTATACTATTTCTCTCTGCATACTAGTATTACAGTGTAACACAGTTCAACGAAATATCACGAAGTTAAGAGAAAAATGAAAGAAAAACTAAATTAGCTTTCAGCTAGAGTACATGTCGGACCGAATACTTTAAATATAAAGCACAACATCCCCAAAACTAATAACTGATAAAAAAGCAATATTAGAGAAAGCTTTCCCTAATTTCACTCTAAAATCCTCACTCTCACAACGAGTTCTTAAAAAAAAAAAAAGAAAAATGCAGTCGAACCTCGCACCAATACATCCCAACCACGCGTTCACACACACACCCGACCGCTACCACTACCTCCTCCGCTACCTTCCATCATCAACAAAAATAATCACGGCGGCCCGGAAAAAAGATCACCTCCCTCCTCTCTATCTCTCTCAGAGAAAAGAACAACAGCGTCACCGTCATCTTAACAAAAAAAAAAGAAAAAAGAAATATAGTAGCTCTCGCTTCACGGCAGACGCGAAGTCGCGCGTAACCCACACACGTATAACACAGGCGGGAAAACCGCGCGCGTCTAGCGAAACCCGAAGCCCCGGCTGCAATAAAATCGGCGGGCGGCTTTCTCAGCGGGCGCTCTCCGTTATAAAATGCGCGAATTATTATTAGGCGCGGCCGAAAATACATCGCGCCGCGCAAGGTCGCCGCCGCGGCTGTCCGCCCGGAAAAGCTCGCGAGCGAGTTTCCAACGTGAGATGAGAAGAAGAAGAAGGAGAAGAGAGAGTGTGTGTGGATGGGGGGAGGTCGCCACCGAGCGGGAGAGCTTGCAAGCTCGGGAGGTGGCCGGAGAGTCGGGAAGGGAGCTATGTTAGCGGCGGAAGGTTGGAGAGGTGCGGTGATGGTATATAGAGAGTGTGTGTGAGAAATGGCGCTAAAAAAGTTCAAATATCTTCTTTTTTTAGGGTGGATATTAGTTGTATTAAAATAGAAGCATTTTATGTGAATAAAAGCATATTTGATTCGAGCAAAAGTAATATATATTGCGTACATTTATAGTTTATGAATTTGTAACTTTTATAAAATTATTCAGAAAACTATATATTCGTTTAGATTAATAATAACTTAGTACTCAAAGAATATTCTGTCAAACTACTTCATTCATTTAAAAAATTTTCTTCAATGTTTGAACGATTTTCTTCACTGTAAAGTGAAAACCTAGACACCAATGAACATAATAAGATATGCGATTATAAAAAATATATGTCAAGTTTTACGTGCGTACGTACAACAAATTCTTCATATTTCATTTAATTAAAATTTACTAATAAAAAATAGGAGTCAAAAGTTTATCTGAGTTCACATTTATACGATTATCGACATTCATTATCGCTCCAAAAATACATACCATATATTGGATATGTTTATATTCTTTGTTAATTATCATTTTATTCGAATGCACCGTGCTGCAATTCGTTAACTTCTCATAATAACGCAATTAAATATTTAGCAACACACCTAGTTCTTAATCGATATTATATAAAGAAACATTCACGCTTCTCAGAAACACACTATTTTTATACATAAAAAAATTTCGGATACTCTGACCGACAAAGTCACTTCAACGAGCTTTCAGCTTCATCGGTAGATGGCAACATCTTCCACTTCAACTAAAATATTGTTTAACTTCACAAAAGACTTTTGAATTCAAATTCAAACCTTAAAATAATGTTTCACTCCATACTTCCAGTATATTATACAACCCTTAATTACCAATTAAAACAAAAAACAACCATAATCAAAACATCAATACCTCCAGGTCGAACTCTATCACCATCCCCAATTCTCCCTAACAAATTCAAACTACACGACCTCCAAAAAAAACAACAAAACCAAAAAAAAACACTACTTCCTCTTCCTCAACCCGACATCCCGCGAGTAGCAACCGATCCGTGGCGGGAAAACATTTCCGCGAGATCGCGTGTAGATCGGACGCATCGATCACGGGCGTAAACACGCGGCCGGCGCTAATATAACGCTGCCAGAATCCGAGCAGCCGGCCGCCCCCAAGGCCCTTGGCCTCTCTCGTCTCGCGGTGCACTCGTGCGACTAATGGCTCGTGCGATGCTCGTATAGAACGTGAGCATTTTCGTAGAAGACGTTATAGATTTGTTTGTTTTTCTATACGATGAGAAAAAAAGGTATAAATTTTTTGATCGGTTTTATAGGACTCGAATTCAAACATACCGGCGTGTATTTCATGGAATTCCGCAGCTTTTATCTCACTTGATTCAATAACCATCGGACGTGTTTTGTGCGGACGTTAATTTATTGCCGGCGCGGTAGTTGGAGTTTACTTATTTAGAATTGACCCAAAACTTAGGATGAGCGGCCGGATACTGACCTCTGATTGGTTAATGTTGAGTTGGATCAGCAAAATAAATATGCGGACGTGTCGGTGGGAGTGAAAGTTTGGATACTGTGACCCAGAATTTGGACATTGATAATTGCAATGTGTTGCAATGTGGCAGAACGCTCTTTTAATTTATAGGCATGGTATATTATTTTTTCATTTTACATTGCGATGATGTTGAATTAAAAATTAAATTACTTGATGATTTAAATATTTCAAATTTCAGTAATCTTTTTATTATAACATTCTGTTTTTTCTCATATTGGTATACTGTGATGTTCAATAGCACTAAAGTTGTTTGTTTCTTTGTAAAATGTAAACAAATATTAGCTATGAATATATTGAAGAGTTTAAAGCTTATATTTTTATATAAATTATGAAAGAACATAAGATTTGTAAATGAAAATCGTCTAGAAAATGATGAAAAAATTAATATACTTTTACTCGTCTTATCGTATTAATTTTGTTTATTTCTAAAATTTAAAAGTTTAAAATATATTAGTTAAAATATCAAGTTGCTTTATATTTTAATCAATTTATTTCAATTTGAACATATACAATGAAACTAATGCACAAGTACAAACTATAGAGAAGCTATTTCGATCATACAACAGACCTATTCCCAATTTTCAAATTCAAACATTTTTTGTAGCCGTTACACTTAATTCCTTAAAAAACATAGTTTTGAACATAAAAACTACAATATAAGTCGTGAATACGTAATTCATCAATTTAGAGTTCAGACAATCTATGATGCAAAACCAAAATTTAAATATTAAATATGATGAGCTTTCAAAAACCACAAATCGAAGTACAACAGCACCGCAGAAAAAATAAAATTTAATACATAAAATATTAACGTTTTCAATCAAATTTGAAAAATACCACCCAACCTATTCACCACGAATTCCCACAACAACAACCATTTTTTACCAATATACCATCACGCGAAAAGCTCATAACCAATTAACCAATACCCACAGCCAACCTCGGAATCTTCGCGAAATCGCACGCCACCGCTACGTAAGAACACCTTGCGCGCGTGACGCGCTTCTTCTCCTTTATTAACGGGGATATAATAATAATGATGACGGCGGTGGCGGCGGAGCATTGAATGCACGCGCCCGCGCTGTATCGCCGTTATTTATGGATTGTACGCGACCGTGGGCGAGCCAGCGCCAGTGCGAGTGTGTGTAGCGCACGCGGAGCCAAACCGCGAGGAGGTTTCATTGTCGCGAATGGAAGGGTGGGAGGGATGGGTTTTGTGGTATGGTTGTGAATAGTTTTGAATCTTTGAATAAATTACCTCACTTGCATAAATTGTAGTTATGTTTAGAATACTTTATCTCATATAGACCAAATTTGACATATTACAGCAGTGCAATCGTATAATAGTGAACATTATCAAAAATGTTTGTTACTGCTTGGAGAGATATATCTTATACATTTTTCCAATCTCATTACTGTAAGATTTTACCGTTTCGTTTAATTTTGATCTACACCGACCAACAAATTATTATACTGAGAAACGTTGATCAATATACATAAACGGTAAAAAAACTTTCACAGAAAGTTATATTTTAAAATGTAACATCGTGTGCCCGCACTCTTTGATTTAAGTTGTTACGTTTATATATGAAATAAAACGTTTGACTCGATACGCTGCAGCAGCTAAATGCGTGACATCACATCAATGAAATAATTTTTACAATACATAAATTCATAATCACATGAATAAAAGAATCATCTTTACTTTACAACTTGCTAATTCCCTCTAAAACCACACCTATTACAATCTTCACCACTACCACCAGATTTACGCTCGCCAGCATTAATTACGTCACAGCAGCCATCCAACCGACCCCTCATTTACCTCAACAACCATCCCACACTCTCTCACTTCTCCACGCACGACTTGGACCTTAACGAATCCACCTACGAGACTACATCGCATTACTCGAGGCTCGCTCATCTTCAAGAACCCTACGACAACTATCTCAATTGCGACACCCACGGTAATTAGGTCGCGCGCATACCTTCCCGCGCGCTTCCTTCTTTCTTCTTCTTCTTCTTCTCGTGATGAGTCATCACACGCACACGCGTAACATTCGAGCGGCCCTTGCTCGCGCGCGCCGATATAATTTAATATCGCGCGGCCGCGTTAATCTTCATTAGCCGCTAACGAGATCGCGCGCGGCGGTTTATTTCGATTCGCCGAGATGGAGTGGGGGGATGTGTATGTATATTTATGGGTTTCGAATGCGTCGTCGTCGTAGGGGTTGCCGCTGAAGGATATGGGATGTGCGTGTAATCGTTGCAAATGAGGATTCGTATAATTAATAAGTGAGTGTAAATCTGTACTCGAAATTGTGGGTTTTTTGAGGTGTATGGTGATGAACCTTGTGGAAAATTTTTTAAATTATATAGTGTTAAAGTTGTAGGAATAAAATGTGTATCTGTTTATAGGTATACTAGAATAATTATCAACATCGCATGTTCTTCAAGTGCTTCGCACTTAATAAGAAAGTATATTTTTGTAGTATTGCAAAAGCGCTCACAAATTTTTTTTTTTTTTAATATTTTAAATTTATTAGAAATCTTCCACTATACAATCTTTTACTTTTTAAAATAATGCTATGAGTATACTTAGAAAGAGTAAAGTGTCTCGTAAAATTATATACACCGACAAAAGTTACTACAATCCTTTAGGATTATCTCTGATGCACAAAACTATAACTCACTTTCCATTCCGAAGAAAAATCAAAACTAAATCCACAACCCAAAATCTCCAACACGTCACCATACCCACCCACACTTCCACGCTCATCGTGAATTTTCGCACGCCGGGAAAACTTGGCGTCTACTATCGTCCCGTAAATCACGCTTTCGACGAGCATCAAACGCACGTCACACATCGAGATTTCACGCTCTCTCATATACAGAGAAGCTTTTCCTCGCCCGCGACAGGTCGGAAAAATCGAGCGTGTCTCGCGGGTGTATCTAAATTGGATGGCACGTCCGTTATGTAAATCAGGGTTGTAATAATAGAAAGTGTGCACGAGCGGTGTAATGCTCCTTAGTTGGCAGCAGGTTTTCCGGTTCGAGCTAGATTTGCCTGGCGTCTGTGTCATATTGGATGACAATGGGCGAGCGTCCGTAGTG
Organism: Torymus auratus; assembly: GCA_900474315.1. Lineage (NCBI taxonomy): Eukaryota > Metazoa > Arthropoda > Insecta > Hymenoptera > Torymidae > Torymus > Torymus auratus. Next base: position 2,521 of record UXGD01002803.1, on the reverse strand, counting down.
AGAGATGACGGATTTCGTGTTGTTTGTGATATAGTTGATGTGTTGTGAATATAGGAATGTAGAGGTTGGGTATCTTTTTTCTTCTTTGATGTTCAGGAAATTGTATAAGCGTACTGCGTTGTATGAATTCTTTTAATAAATTTTTTTATTGTATTTTAAAGTGTACTACAGTCAATAGCCAATGAGATCGTATACATAGCCAAATAAATGTTATACAACACACCCAAAAAAAGCAGCAACAATCAGTTCAGTTGTTGAAAGAAAATACGTCAAAAACAATAATCTTTTCGTGCTTTATTATGGGCTAATTTTTTTCTTCACGTCTATCACGCAACCAGCAACATTATACAGACTCTCTTTATCACCTTACTTTATACCTAGCTTCACTAATTTTTCCAGCCCCTAAAATCCTATTTCAAACTACAATCCTATCATCACATCACCCCGCAACATCAATTACACCTAAAACACTCTCCACTCGCACACATATCGCACCTCTTATACATTTAATTATAACCCCCTTTGCGCAATAGACAAGACAATCGTCATTGTTCCCAACCTCGGCCTTGGGCAGCTTCTGGACTGCACGTCTTTCTCTCTCACCCGATCCAATTTCGGCAGCGCGACTCACTCGTGTTATCTGCGTACAACAAAGGGCTATCCGCGAGTATGTAGACGCGGATTCTTTGTCGAATCGCCGGAGTGACGTCTGCAATGGTTTATCGCGGATGAGTAGGTAGGTAGTGGATGACGCGGTTGTTAGGCGGTGACGAGGCGCAGGTGGTGGATTGATTCGGTTCGGGTGGTGTGGATGAGCGGTTAGTTACGTGCGTGAGGAATTTATAGAGGAGAAAAAGCGTGGATCTTTTGTTCCGGATTTGGGTGTTACGGAGGTTTGAGTGTAAGTCATCGTGTACGTCAGAAAGTAGTGGGGAGCTAGTTTTAATTATAATATTCGGTAAGTGTTGTGTAATAGTGGGAGTAATCCTTTTTTAAATAAGGTGCGATGAATATTGTAAATAGATTAACATGAATGCATTACATATTGGATAACTTTACTGTACCTATTATGTATAAAAATATCAGGTGTTAGAGTGGTTTAGTAGTTTGTAAATGTTATTCCTGTAAAAGTAAAAGTGATAAATATGGCTATAAAAGATATACTTAGATTATAATAACTCTCATCATGCTGAAAAATAGATATATATTATCTCTACGCAAACTTTGAAATTTTGAAACGCCCGAGCAATTTTCGACGTTCAAGGTTACACCGCCACGCGAGCGAAATTCGCCAGAGTTAAAGCAACAAACTACCCGCTGATGAGCCGTCCGCGCAAAATTTGTAGCTTTTAAATATAAATACTCGTAAATTACGAAAAACGTTTCAGTCCACTACATCACCACCAACCCACCGGTGGGTGAGAAAGTCAATGAATCCAGCGGCTCGAGAAACTCTTATATATATTCTCATATAACACGCGCGGAAGACGAAAAAAATTATAACACGCTTTGATGTTCCAGAGGCGAAAATTCGTGCGGGCTCCCAAAATTAATGTACTTTTTACGCGGCGCTGTAAATTATCTCGAGAAAGAGAGAGAGTGAGTGAGAGTACAATCTCTCATCGCGCTCTCACAACGAGTCGTTAAGTTATACGACTCGTGAATGCATTTATTAATCGTAAAATTAGGGTATACATCGGTGGGGGGCCATTTTAGTGGATTAATGATGAATAAAATTTGCACCGCCGTTTAATCCGTTGTTTAATTAGCCGAATAAACAGAGAGAGAGAGAGGAGAGAATTAGTGATGTAGCGTGTGAGGAGGGAGGTGTGAGCAGTGTAATACGCAACTGCTTTAAGTTCAACGTCAGCGGGCTATTATTAGGAGCAATTGAAATATAGGCGTTGATAATATTGTTCGCTCCTGTGCGCTATAAATCTCCGAGGATTAATTTAAGACGGTGTGTTCGATTTATTCGCTCGCTGATCGAGCGCGTACATGAAGAATTATGGAAATTGACAGTTTTCACATACTTTTTAATGAGAGTCTATTAGGAGAAGAATTCTTATAGTATAGTATTCACGGTACAGTAGGCATGCAGGCTTTTTTTACAACTCGATGAAATAACTTCTGCAGAGCTGAAAAACGTGTATTACGACGACTATCTTTGCAGATTATTTCATCAAAAAATGTTTATCGAGTCTGTCGCAACGCTGACGGCCGATCGATTGTTTGTTTTTGCTCGCGAAAACAAGCATAACCCAAAATCCTCGAATATGCCGCATGATGAGATGCACGCGCGAGTCGCCTCGATGGGCGTGTCGGTAATATAGACCATTCGACATTTCGAAAAGAACGTCTTAATCACAAAGGAATTTGCACATTTCTCGTGTATAAAAACGAACGTCTTCATCATGCACAAAATAGTACATGTCGATACGAGTGAGAAAAGTCACATGAGCTAAAAATCTTCTTACGTACCAGTTTCGAACCGTATTTTATACCACGAGAGCCGAATAAT
>UXGD01002802.1:0-23619 GCA_900474315.1 Torymus auratus | reverse complement strand
ATGTTGTATTTTCGGCCTCACTAGACAAAAAAATCGTATACTAACCATGCGATCTGGGACATTCTTTACTTTTGCTCTCTAGGTGTGTAATATACTATTAAATCTGGGATCGTTCTTATGTAATAGCTTAATTCCTCATAAAAGTCATTCGTTCAAATTTTAAAAATACACAGTTTCTTTATAGCTAACAGAGTTTATTTAGAGTTATCGATCTTGCATTTAAAAACAGCCAGTACTGATGTCAACAGTTCAGTCACTGGACCTGAATACAAATGTGGACTGTTCAGCAGTTGATTATATATTACTTTATGAATTTTGCACGCGTAATCTATATTTAGCATGAATTGTTTGATACGATGAATGTATTTATATAAAACTAAAATTAAAATAAGAAATTTGACCCAAAAAGAAAGAAACATATACGTGTGTATTGAAAGTTAACATTTTTTCTACTGTTATACTACTACTAGGTAGTAGTCTGTAGTACATTTTGAATCCATTTTCATTTTTTATTCAAAGATGAATAAGCAAATAATAGTTTTATACGTTGAATGTTAGGTGACACTTAAATATAGACCTATAATTTTGTAATTATGTAGGCTTTGAATAAGAGCTATGATAGCTCACAAAGACATTTTCTTATACCGCCTGATCATGGATTTGGCTAATAGTTTGGGATGTTTTTTTTAGCCAAAAAACTTAACCCCTGCCGTAGGATTTTGTCTAACTGCTCTATAGAGACAAAGATAGAGCTGTTATTCAAAATATCTAGGGAAAGTTGGGATCCACGGAGACCTAAACAAGTTGGTAGCTAAATAAGTCAGAATAATCGTTCGAAAATAAACAGAAAGTAGACAGAAGAGCTTTAATTTAAGCTTTCATTTGCTTGGAAATATTTATTCCTCAGAAAGGTATAAGCAATCAAAAACAGCATGAGAAAATGGTTAAAAATTTCTCTATTTATTCAACTATTTCATGGGCAATATTTTCAACTATTTTCGTCCGCTGAATCAATATTGTCAAGAAAATCAAAGCGTATATTAAAGTTTATTCTGTTTATTTTCTGTTTATTTTGGTATGGCTATTCTCACACATTTAACTATCGATTTATTTAAGTTCCCGCGGACACCTATTTTCCTTAGATTAGTTAGAGAAACGGTTCCATATTTGACTCTAGAGCCCATTAGACCAAATTCTAAAAAAGAGGGTTTATTTGTGAAGCTTAAAAAATAAGATCCTGACGTTTAAGTCAAATCCACGATTCTGGGATGAAAAGCTGTCATTGTCAGTGATCTAAAATTTCAGATTCATACTCAAGATTTTTGTTTTAGTCAAACTATTTTGTTTTTGACGTTATGAACGCTATTTTCCAATATGATGTAGTTTTAATTAGTTTAAATGATAATATAATTAGATATATTTTTTAAGCAAAAGATCAAATACTATTTTAAATATTTAGTAATTCTATAAATACATGAGTTTGAAAATTTAAATCTAGCACATTTTCAATTTAGAATAAATTCAAATATTACCAATCACATCAAGTCTTTAAATGAGCCACTACTTCCGGCCATCACTCTTTTAAGAGAGGATATCGCCGGCTTCGAATTCGGAGTCCTGACGATTGACTAGCACTGTGTTCCAAATCAGTAGAAAGTCAGAATTTCCACATGCTTATTCCACCGTTACTCTGGTGGTTCTAGACCCTATTGAAACAGAATGTTTCCAGAAGTAGGTGCATAAATTACGAAAGGCAGATCCATGCCGGCGAAAGTGTTTATAACTGCAGCGATACAGAATATATCAGACTCACAATATGTATACTTCAGATAACTATAAAAACAATCTTTTAAGATACGCCGTGTTAATAAAATGTTTATAAATTTAACGTGAATTTTAAGCTAATTAATGCATTAATTACTGCAATCACTTGTATGAAATTATCTGTTTACGCATATTGAAGTACTGCAGTTAACGTTTCGAATATAAATATGGCCAGAGTACTATTATTATTTGCTTTGCATTTTGACGTTCGCCGATTGCGCAAATGTGACACGGCTGCAACAATTTAGTTAGAATTTCTGAATGAAAATTAAAGTCACAAACCGTGCTGTTATGAACACAAGAGCTAATTGATCATAAGGTCAGCCAGAATCATAATGCCGTATATGAAATTGATTAAAATATTTTCAAGCGTATAATATACGCGCAATAAGAGCCCGTATTAAAACAAGCTCGTATTATTATGTTGGCTCGCCATTACCTGTTCGCGTCTGAAAATACGTCAGCAGCACAAAATTGAGTTGTGCCGCCACTCGCTGTCACACACAACTTTACTGATCAAATAATATATATATATCCGGAAAAATCGCACCTGTGACGCATACATAAAAGCGAAGAGCTGTCCGCTCTTAATTTATCCTAGATTTGCCGCGTTTTGCGCAACAATTCCAACTAATCACTCTCTCCCGCGCGTGTATCCTCGAAAGAAGGGCGTTTACTTCCACTCACACGCAACCACGCACACATGCAAACGCAGATATGCCCATCACAGACAATCATGGTGGGCGTTTGTCCTCCCGCCTATATATATATATTTTGCGGAAGGTTTTTTCCATATAATCTTTAAGTGCTCGCGCGGCGCGTCGTGCGCGCGCGCATATGTACGCGGCGGTCGGCGGGGGGCAAGGAAAGGATCAATTGCATTCAAGGCGCCGGGCCCCGCCGCGCCGCGCACTATAACGTTTGCGTAGGTTTCGGCGGCAGCTACGTCATAGTCAGAGTCACGTTTCGAATGCCACGTTTTGAGTTTTCATCGATCCGCCAGCGCTCCACCACCACCACCACCGCTGGAGCATGAGCAGGAGGAGGGTGGAATACAAAGAGAGAGGGCTAAATTTCCGCATCCTCCCGGAAAGAGAGAGAGACAGAGAGGGAGAGAGCAGCGAGAGGCTCCCTCTATACATACTAGCCCGGTCAGCGCGTGCGCGTACTCGTTCTCTTGCTCTTTTTCTACTTCATTCACGAGCTCCTTCATTCATCCTCTCTCCGCGCGCTCTCTCTCTCCTCTTCGCGGCTTCTCCTTTCGCGCTCTTGCTGCGCACCTACCTATATATTATATATACCCTCCTCATCCTCCTGCTACGTATCTCGACAGATATATGTACATCATATAATATATTCGCGCGAAGCTCTACCTCCCTGCAGGCTCTCGCGCACGCCCGTGTTTGGGTCTGACGGCGGGGAGGCGAGGTCGCTTATATGTATATATCTATCTATCTATCTGCTGAGGAAGGATGGCTACTGCGCGTCTCAGCTAACAGCGTATCACCCTCGCTCCTCATCATGCGAGAGGGCTATATAGGGCCCTCGCATATGTACACACCGACGAACGAGAGCGTGTATACCTGGGGCATGCTTCGCTTGCACGGCGGTCTGTGTATACACGTGTATTATACATGCGCGGCCGGGTGGCCGAGCCCCCGTTTCGAAAAGACGCGTATAATGACTGGTGGGAGATGATGCCAGGGAAAGAGAGAGAGAGACGATTCTCTTTCAGTTATATTACGGGTTTGTTGGCTTTACCGTACGCCGGGAGCTTTGTCAAAAGCAATTTACGCGCAGATCTCGTGTGTAGTACACCCTCTGAGCGCCCTGCAACTGTGTGTGTGTGTGTAGGTGAAAGAAAGAGAGAGAGAGAGAGAGCTCGCAAATGGAACTTTATCGCGAACGGGAAATCCAGCTGGTAGAAGTACCACGTGGAAAACCCTTCGCTGGCCTAGTTTCTGCCAATCGAAGCGAGCCTAAGTTCGCGCGACGATAACGAAGTCACGTCTATTTTTTCCCTTTTCTCCGGCTGCAATTTCAAGAGCTCAGCGCGGAGAAACTAAGTTGAACGTGAAAGGTTTCTCGGAAAAGCTATATGTACGCTACAAAGAATATAATTTCGCGCTACTCTTTTGAAGAAAGGCTAAATTTAGACTGCGTTTCTTTGAAAAACCAAAAAAGGCTTCATTATATTTTAGGCTTCAAATGCAGAACTGATATATTGCATTGCGTTTCTATCATTTGATGTATATACACCCACTTCTTCTACGCGTAAAAAGGCCGTTGCCCAAAGAAGCCGGGATTTTCTAACCAGCAACCTCGGCTAAAGTTAGAAAGGCTTTCTTCGGTTGCTCTGACGTAAGAATATCAACGAGTAGATCTCGCGCGGCCGCACCAGCCAAGTAGTAATATCCGGAACTAGTCAGACGTGCGTATACATACATATATATACATATATAAAGATAAGTTTATTTCGTTTCGCCGTCAAACTTCGCGATATAACTATAACGTCGCTTGGGACGTGAGGACGTCACCCTTGTGACTCACTTCATTCACAATATCGAGCTCTGTATTATATACGTTACTCCGTTTGTAACCACCCTTGAAGACGTGGGAGAACTTACTTTACATGTTATTACTTCAGATGGAGATATCGATTTTTATAGAGATAAATAGATGCGTCATTTTTTGCTATTTTCTTTTGGAAGGAAAAGATAGTGGCGGATTTTTGTAAACGCTTCTAGCGACTACGTTTTACTGCAGCTATGAGGTTGCAGGCTAGCGCAAGTTTTTGCTGACGCATGGATGCTAAGTAAACCAACGTTTTTTTTTCGCTGCTAATGAAAACCTCGATATCTGCGTCATGAAAATACTCCAAGGAAGAAAAATGACTCTCATTTCACTTCACCGGAGCTCGCAACTTAAGCTAATACAAAAATAAATAAGTAAATTACATTTATGCGTTATTGGGAGTTATTTTTGGATCTGGAATATTTTTATTTTGCCGTAATTCCATTTTTAATAAATGAATAATTGAATTTTTTATTGGTAATCACTAAAACATATTCAATTTAAAAGCAATTAATAAAATAGATTACGTTTCAGTAGTATTAAATAATACTTTGCCTGGCTGAAGTCTATTTTTGTTCTTCTTAAAATATACCAAAAGTTTTCATGTATGGGAATCAATGTATATGTAAAAATTACACATAATTTATATTTAGTTTCATCTGTAAAATTATGTCTGATTGTTTTTATAATTTATTGTCAAATCAGCTTGATTTTGTATTTTAAAGAATATGAAGTATTTTTTTAAATACTACCAAGTTTATTATAAAAGCATTGTTTAGTGACACAATATAAAGTAGATATGTACTTTATATATATATTGAAATATAAAACAGGCGTCTACGACAATACAACGGCAAAATATAAAAAAAAAATAAATGATTTAAAGAGTTTTTATATTACTACACTATTCAATACCTTTTGTTTAGAAAAACTTATAAATACATGACATAATGTCCTCTGTATAGTATCGGAAAACTTTTTAATATCAAAATTTAGAGCTGTAGTAGATTATTTATAAATTAATTGCAAATGTTTGTAACACAAGCAAATCTACTAATCATTGCCGAACTTCTAAATTTAAGCATTATTAATTGCGGCATACATTCGATGTTAACGCTAACGTATTCTGTTTGGACATGCAAACGGTGTTTGTATTTTTGCTGTTCGAGGACGCGTATCAAGGTTCAATTTATAAGAGAACTTTTAAAATTTACTTTGAATTGATGGTTATGTGGATGGCATGCTCATAAATTATATTATTCTCTTTGAATTTATTTCTATAGTACCTTTTGCAAGAATACAGTAGCTGTAAGGTACTTTGACGATAACCAGACTTATATATTTTGAAAATGAGTTAATAAATTATAAATCTAAAAGAAAACGAATGATATAAAATTTACTTATAATAAAAGTTGATCCCTGTATACTATTGTATCAGTTTCTAATTTGTTCAAATAACTGATAATAGGTAATTTAGAAATATGTTAAACGATATAATTAACCCAAGTTCAGTTAAGTATAATTCAAAAAACGCGCACTTGAAGTCCTCCGTATATAACAGAACCACTATCCAACCACGGATTCATCTTTATCAGCTTAATATTTTTATAGATTATCTACATGAGTCAGTAGGACCAATGACATCATAATGGTAAATAAAACTAAAACTTAGATTGAAATAACGAAAAATATATGTAAAATCCTGTCATATAACTTCGACACTCCTTAAATATAGCACAATCATAAATCTATTATCTTACTGTCTAGAGAAATAATGAATTAAAGATAAAAATTGAGAAACTGTATGTTTTAAAAGCTGTGTTTTTCACACGCAGGATACATACATTTCCAAAGTTCAAGGGAAGAGAATAAACCTGCAGTTGAAAGTTTTGGATATATTTATTTTTAGTATCAGAAACTTTGCCTGAATATAGAAACAAAGTTTAGCATCCATTTTGAGTAATATGAGCCATTATTCCATTTATTACGGTTAATATTCTCTCTAATAAAATTCATATGGTATAGATTCTCTACGTATATAAAGGTGAAAGGATTTTAAGGTCACATCATTTTGGAAAATTAATGCCGAAAATACTTATATTTATCAATTGTAACTGTACGTTTTTGAAGTAAACATATTTGATAGTTTTACGTATAGAACAGTTTTCACGTTATAGAAATCGGCATATTCTAATGTATGCTGAAAAGACAAAGTAATCAATGAAAGTAATTTATACAAGAAGATTTGTCTATTTTCGCATTATATTAAAAAAAATTGTTTTACTCATGCGAAAACGTATTCTATTAACCTATTTTCTTTATTAGCCCGAGTATCTGAAAAAAAGCTAGAAATAGACTTGGCTTTTGAAAAGACGCAGAAGAAACTGAAAATATAGCAGCACCCAAAGGTACACTGAGGGTAATGAGTCAGAATTTAAACAACAGAATAATTGGTCTTAAAATACGTCTATTGCGTAAGAGTATGCCGTATACAAAAATTTTCCAGTAACACTGATAATAATAATCTTCTGTTATATTATATCTTATTTTTATTTTTATTTTTTTTTTCATGTCATAATAATGTATAAGGGTAGAGGTATTTTATTAAATTGCAATTACAGAGTTATTTTTTCGAAAACTCTGTTGTTAACAAAGGGGAGCCTCTTTTACATGACGGTGTAATTATAAAAATAAATTGTTCAGTCGGGGACAAATTATTCGCGATTGTAGTAAAGTTTCTTCATACTTTTTATTAAATTCAATTGCATAAATATTTGAAAGTTTTACATTTTCTCATGAAATGACTAAAGCAAAATTAAACAATCTGGTGAAATATTTCAGCCCACAATGACTCATCCGCGCGTATATGCAACGCACCTATATTTAACAATGTACTACTGGCACGAGGAAAGCGTCTGTCGAATAAAAACAATGGGAAAATCATCCTACATCGCACAAATCAGAAAATATATGCACAGCGCGAGCCTAGCACCAATGGTGCTATGGTGCAAATGTACATCATTGGCCCAGCTGATGCTCCCTCTGCGTTTTATAAAACGGCGCTCGGAGGGTCGTCGCGAAGGGATTGAAAAGCGACTTTGGGGAAAAGTATATAGAAGAGAGCAGAGGAGAGAATGGCAGACGAGTAATAGCGCAGGAGCGGTGCCGAGAGGCACAGGAGAGGGAGGAGAACATGGGAGACCCCGTGGCGGCAGCTGCTTGCGTCGGCAAGGGGTGAAGGAGAGGTCGGCTCTCTCTCTCTCGCGCGCGCGCGCAGGAAGGCAGGGCGAGACGGAGCCCAAGCCTGCCTGTGAACACACAGCACATAGACAGACACAAGCTCGAGAGTCCGCGCATATCAGCTAGCAAGTGTCTGTATACATATAGGCAGGGGCGCGAGCTCCGAAAACGTGGGAGTCAGTTCTGCCGAGGACGCTCCGTAGCGGGCAACCCTCGCCCGCACCCCACCACCTATAGCGCCGCGCGAGCTCTCCACCGCGGCCTACTGTAGCTCCCGGACCGAGCAGCACCCGCTCGCTGTTCCTGCGCGCGCGCTCGCCCCATTCACAGAAGCAGCGGCCGCGGTCACATGGTTCCGCTCGCGACATATAGACGCGTACAGAGAGAGAAACCGAAAGGACTACAGGCGCGCGCTGGCCGAAAATAAAAATGCCGAGCGGGAGCTCATGCAGATGATTCGGGCGCGCGCACGCACGCAGCCAGCATCGCGGTCGTCGTCGTCATCATCAAAAGCGCTCGTTATCGCTCGACGGAATTTTTAACGTCGTCGTCTATCCCTCTGCCGCTCGGTCTCTTTCGGCCGCATAGAGCTTTCTGTGGGAGGGAGAGAGGGTGCCGCCGGCCTCGCCGAGGCCACGAAGACTGCGAGGCCGACGTCAGCACACGACGTACTTGCACGTTACACGCACACCCCTCTTCCTCCTCCCACTCGCTCGCTCCCTTTCTCTCCCCACGGCCGTGTTTCTCTCGGCGAGCCACCCACACTCGGGGGCCTCGGGAGGGGGTTCCCCTCTCCCTGTCCCTTTCACCCTCACCCGCGCGCACCGCCGATATATATATGCGCCCGCGTCCCTTACCTTAGAGCGCGCGCGAACGCCACTGGTGGTGCTCTCCTCCCTCCCGTCCATGACGAGGAGAGAGCGGCCGACCTACCCTCTCCTTAACCGCCGCCGACGTCGTCGTCGCTGCCGCGTCCCAGCACACACAAGCGGGGGCCGCCTGCACTGGAGGAGAGTGAGGGATTCGCGCGCAGCTCTCGCCGGCCGCTCGTGAGAGCAGCGGCTCGCACCGCGCAAGCACAGCAGAGCAGCAACACAGCCCGCAGAGAGCGACAGCTCCGTCACGCAGCGCGGAGGGAGGAACCGCCGCGCGTGGTCCCCCGCCTCGCCCCGCGCGACCGATATCTATATCGCACCCGTGTGTCTCTGTGCTTGCATATACTTGCGCGGCGATTGCCGATTTCCGCACTCTACTCGCGATATTACAAAGTGCCGTGCCCGCGCGTGACTTTCTTATACTACTTGGACGAGGAAGAAGAAGGGACACGTTGGATTTTAAAAAAAGTGCCTCAGTGATACGGGAGTAGGAGCAGAGGAGCTAAAGGAGCATCAGGAGCAATAGGGCGGGAGTAGAAGAAGAGGCGCGCCGCGTCGCACATATATATATCACACATCATACACGTCACGGGGACGGGCGGCAGATAGTGCGGTGCTCGCTCGCGCGCGACAGTGACCGAAGCAACAGACGAGCGCTGAGCAGTCCGACGGGAAGGAGGAGGAAGAGAGCGAGCGAGAGAACGATCGGAGAGAGAGAGAGAGAGAGGGTGAAAGAGAGAGTGAGAGAGAGAAAGTGAAGCAGAGTGTGCGTGAGAGAGTGTGTGAGGTTGAAAGCTACAAGGCCACAATAATAACAAGAGAGTGAAGACATCATCGATAGAAGAGAGCGACGAATATATACATATAAACGTAAGTAGTAGTAGCGGCGGTCAGCGGTGGGTCAGGCCCCGAAGAAGCTGTATAACGATAACCGAGATAACATCATAGTACAACGAGACCGTGCTCCGCTATTATCGTATATCTACGCTATGGGCAGAAGAGACGGCACGGAGAGCCTTGTCGGCCGGCGGTGGCAGCGGCGCGGTACAACCCTCGTCGTGATCCTCACTCATCTACCCAGGCAACGACAACGACGACAGCAGCGACGGCTCAGGCTACTACGTCAACGGATTAGCATCGCGAAGAAGACGGCTGGAAGGCGCGGGGCGAGCTGCCACCGCACACAAGCAAGTATATTGGTCGCGCGGGCCACGACATACTACTACGGCCTCGTAGCTGTGTGTATGTGTGTGTGACGCCTCTGTTCAAAACCCCAACCCCAATCAACCACCCCCCTGAACTAGCGCTTTTTCTTTTTATTATTACTCCTCGAGTGAAAGTACGTATAATTCATTTTATTTTATTTTTTTTTTTTTTACCTACCACCAGTTCGTTCCTATATTATATATGTACAAAAGTATATAATGTAGCCTCGTATTATTATTATTATTGTATACGTATATTTTGACAGCGACATAGTCCAGCGAGTGTATATTATAATATATACTCTTGTGTGATGTGTATAATCCGCACGTACCCCCGGCGCACGGTGTGTGTATGTGGGCGTGTGAATGTGTCACTGAGGTGTGAACGAGAGAGAGAGAGAAAGATCGACGTCGTCGTTACGTAAGTTCCTCCTTCTCGGCACCTGTGGCAGTTTGCCAGCTACACTGCAGAACGTGCAGGCCCATCATCGGCCACCAATATATAGGTGTGGCGTGTCGTAATTCTCATCCCTTCGTCTGCACATATACATTTTTCATCCCTTTGCAGTATATATAACAGTGGCAGCAGCTCCATACGACATCTCTCTTCGTTTTCAGCTACTCTCTCTCTCTCCCGTGCTCTCGTGCCTGCGTGTACATGCCAGTTTCTCTCTCTCTCTCTCTCTTCTCTCTAGGCACCTGTTGATAGCCCGTGTGCATTCTATCGAATTTCTCGAGTCCTCTCGCGACCCCCGGAGCTGCTGCTGCCACCACCGCCGCCTTTCTATATCCCCCTACTGCTCTATCTCTCTATCGCTTCCTTACTTCCGTGCCCCGAGGGGTGCGAGGTGCCGTCGTCGACGACTGACTTGGTTTTCTTTTTCTTTTCTATTTTTTTTTTTTTTTTTACTCTGCATCCTCCGCACGCACATATATAACAGATGAGAACCAGCTGGAGCAATGGGATCGAGGGCCAACGTCTCGGGGGGTATCCATCTCGCAAGCTGTCTGTCGGTCCGTCACTTATTGCGCGCGTATACGTATATGTATTATGTATAGATTTATATCCGCTCGAGGTCGGAATAACAAACCGCGAAGGATTTCCGAGCCGCTGTCAGCGTCGCGTATAAGCGCTTTGAGCCGCGCTTTTGCGTTTACAGGTCTGTGTGTCTGTTCTGTGTGTGTGTAGTATGAGAGAAAGGAATGAAGGAAATTCGCATGAGAATCGTCGCATCGATCCGACCTGTATGCGCCGTCGTCGTCGAGGGCCTCGTCAGAACGGGATGTAAACGCACCTGCCGCGCGCGCACAGTGCTTTTTTTTTATCCGCAGCTGTACGTAATTCTTCCACCCTCTTTTCTCCGTTCATCTCTCTGCTCTCGCGCACTTGTTTCTCCCTTTTTATCGCAATTCCACTCGGACTCACCCGAGACTGAGCTGCCTTGACCACCAAGTTGCCGCTACTGGTACACACGCACGACTCTCCTCCTTTTATCGCCCCGTAAAGCACTTTTTTCTCAGCATCATCATCTCTCCCTTGCGTTTTTCACTTTTTTTTCGGCCACTATAATATACTCTCTCTTTTTTCTCCGCCCTCGCGTGTTCTTTCGCCGCTGCGGGAAAGAGCACGCCCGCTCGTCTCTCCCTTTTGTATTATATACCTGTCGTTTTTCGCCGCGAGTCTTCCCTTTACGTCGTGGCCGAACACCGCTTCACATTCCCTTGTGTAACCTCCTCGGGGCGTCGTCGTCGTCGTCGTTGTCGTCGTCTCTTCGACTTATACACTTGGCTGCGCTAGCGCAGGTGTACGTGGCATTACGAGAGCCGAGTAGAGAGCGAAAAAAAAAGAGAAGCGGCCGGCCATTGAGAAAGATGTACATATATGCATGGCGCACGCACACACCGACCCTCCGCACCGTTCTTAATGCACTATATATCTGCGCACACCGGCGTGTAAATGACGCACCTTCTTCTTCTTCTATACTTCTTCTTCTTCTTCACATTGTTATGTTGTTAATTTTTTATGGCTAGAGCGTAATTGTAGAGAATATTTTTATATATACAGAGATATATATATATTTATACATATTACATGTTGTATATATAGTAGATTATATATTGTTTTAAGTATTGTTTCGTTAGGGATAAACGAAACGAGCGAAAAGTATAACGAAAACAAAAAAGAAACAGAGGAAATTATATACGATAGCAATATAATGATGGCACCATCACGTAGCCAAACAGTGTGTGATGTGTTAATGAAACATAAGAAGAGAAAATAAAAAGTACAAGCAATTTGACGGTATACAGAGAATATAAGAATGATGAAAAAGTACAATATATGTACACATATATATAGTGTGTGTATATCGAACGACGCACTGTCTCGTCGTCATCGACTGATCGTTTTACAAGGAAACAAAAGAGAATAAAAAAAAAGCGGAGTAACAGAGTATGTATACGCACATACGTGAAGCGCGCTGAAAGCACGCCCGCGAGTAATAATAATAATAATCACGTGTATCGGTCAGTACGTATACACGTGATATAACGTGAGAAAAGCTATAATATATATCACGAAGAGTTTTGCATTTAAGGAGAGGCTGTATTATAAGAGTGCGTGTGAGATAGCCCAGTCGCAGGCCAAGCAGAGAGAAGCACACCACGAGGCAGATAAAGAGAGAGAAAAAGAAGGATTTGTTACAAGCACAGCTCTTTCTTTGTCACCCGCGACTTCTCTCTTCTTGTCCGGCTCGGCTTGTTTGCGTGCACCAAAGCTCGTTCGCTCGCTCGCTCGCGTTCTCTCTCTCTTTCCTTCTTTGTTCCGCCACACACACGTTTCTCCCTTCCCTCCCACTCTTTTTCTCTTTTTGTAAAAAATTTAATTACGCACGCACGCACTGGAGGTATGACCGCGGCGCGCTAAAAAGCGAAAGAGAAGTCGACGAGTCTCTCGCTCGCAAGAATGGCTAAATGTTTCTTAATTCCACTGCACTCTCGAGCACCATCCCCAGAGCACCACTAAAAAAAAATCCGCTACAGCACAAGCACCATGAGCAATTGTAATAAAGCACCACCGCCAGGAGCACATGCACCTGTACCGAGTACCGAGTACAACCACCACCACCGTCACCACCTGCATCGGGCACCTGCACCACTCTCCGTACTAAAGATCCGATGTACATTGCATTCATGTGTTTATATTATACATATTTTATACATAGATTGATTATATCCTATATGAGACAGCTAACGATGATGAAACGTTACGCAATATCTAGCAATCTAAGAGCAACCATAATGACATTATATATATGTTAAAAGAGAAAAAAAAAGAACGTATATATTGTAGCAAGGGCGTTGTTGAAGATCAACGCGCTCGCGCCAATATACATTGTATACACATAGAGAGAGAAAGAGAAAGAGAGAGAGATACGGCGATAATAACGCCAAGCACAATATTGATGAATAAATTCCGTTAATATGGCCTGATTTCAGGACAGCGAAGGAACGCGCTCCGAGGGCAATGACAGCAGCTGCGCAGTCTGAGAGACGAGCGCCCCGAGCACGACACTAGGCCTATTCAAAACCAGCAGCAGCAGCAGCAAAGCAGCAAGGCAGCACTGCTACCTGCACCGCCCAGCGCTCGATCGAACGGGACACGAGCTGTACATAAGGGAACGGCGTTTCATCCGCCGGACTACCATGTTCAAGTGCGAGCGGCGCACCGCGAGGATCGCCGGCCGCGCGGGCAGCGCATGTTAAGTGCGGCCCTCCGAGACAGCAGCAAAGCAGCGCAGCTCAACTCGGCTGCAGCCCTTTGAGCCACCCCGAGAGTGTGGCCGTGCCCCCCAGCCACCCGCTCTCTCAGTTCTCTCTTCCGGCGAGTTTCGCTCGCTCTCTTCCTCCCCTCTCACCGGCTACCAGCGGCGACCAGCTCCCCCATAGGCAGCCGAGCGGGCCGCGGCCAGTGACACGACGGTGCGGGTGAAGTGAGAGGACGAGTAGGCGAGCGCGAGGGGACTGTCGACGGGGAAGGCCCCGCTCCGCAAAATGACGAATCGCGTGTTGTGGCTGCTGAGTTACGTGGGGCTGAGCCTGGCGCTGGCCCTGGGCAACCGGCAGACGAGCGCGACGGAGGGCGCGCCCCGGGCCCTCGGGCCGGCGGAGGCCAGGCCCAGGGGCCTCGGGCACAACTGGCTCGTCTACGACAAGCGCGCCGGGCCCGAGGCGGGCATGCTGCCCGCGGACCGCGTTCTCCTCATCGACGACGTGCTCTCGACGGTGAACAGCTACCTGCGCCAGCAGCAGCGCCACCACCAGGAGCTCGAGGCGGCGCAGCGCGACAGGAGCGCCGCCGCCGCCGGCTACCTCTACGACGAGGACGAGGACGAGCTGGACGAGGAGCTGCCCGCGGACGAGGAGGAGCTGCGGCAGCCGAGGAGGCCGGCCGGCCGGACCTTCGCCGCGCCGGCGGCCCTCTACGCGGAGGGCCTCGCGAGGCCCAGGCCCGGCTCCTCGGCGCGCGGGCTGCCCTACCAGGCGTCGCCGCCGCCCCCGGCGCCGCCGGCCGCCCCGCCCTCGGAGAAGCCGCCCGGCAAGAGGAACCAGCAGGCGGCGAAGGAGGCGCAGCAGCAGGCGGCGGCCGCGGCCACCGCGGCGGGGGCCAGCATGGCCTCGCAGTTCCTCAGGTCGGCGAGGGGCAACCGGAATTTCGACGTGCCGCAGATAGGTAAGTCTTCGAGCTGCCTACGCTTCATTTACTTTAAGAATTAACGGCATAATTGGACAAGTTCAGGGGGGAGGTAATGGGATTAGTTAGTATTTCGTTAGTATAACGTGGGATGAAAATGTATTTAAAAATAAAAAACTTTCTAGGTGATGAATCGCTTTTCGTGATAAATGGGTCGATGGAAATGTTTTCATTGATAAACTATAATAATGGAGCGTTTCCGACGAATTATCGTTCACGTTAGCAGATTAATACATGTATCATGATTCCGCAATTTCGAATTAAATAGTATTTTACTCAAAGCTTTCCAATATGCGCGGAGATATATATACAAGCGTGGGTGTAATTTCTGCTTTTTGAGAATGGCATCGATTCGCCACGGTTCACTCGATCCGCCCTACTTTACGGTAGACTAGTTGTGTATACTTTTTTAAGTGCGCAAAAAAGGAATTAAAAAAGAAACTGAATTAAAGCAGATGGACCGGTACAGAGGCCTCATTTGCATTTTTAAAAGCAAGACAAACTTTTATTTTAGTATTCTCTAATTAGATCAGGATTTAGCATCATTTTGAGTATGAAATATTTTACACTTTTTTGGAAAATTGGTGATACCGAATTTCACCTTGCATTTGTAAGGTTTTAGTATTTTTACAACAGAATCGAAGTGGATGTCACGAATTATTGATTACACACATCTGTAACAGACCCAGTTATGAGTTCAGCCCTTCAGAAATAACTCGAAACTGTTCGTATGTGAAATTAACAATACGTTCTGTTGTGATTTATATACACATACACATAGTATTGAGAATTATTTCGTGTTTAAAAATATATTTCGTATAGTCAACACTGTTGATTCAATAAAAGTAATATTTTAATTAACGAACAAGCAATTAATTTTATTTTTTATGTTAATTTCATTTTCCGGTACTTACCGCATAGCTCGTAGGTTGTAGGTATCAATAATAGAAAAATTTAAAAGTCACATTTTGGTTATTGTTTGATAAATTTTCTAAATTTTGTATTTTCACAGTATAAAAAACTGTTTAAAACATTTTTATGTGGTTGTAATATTTAAAGCACATTGTTAATACAACAAAAATATACTGTTTGAAATCAAGATCCCAAATGATCTTAAGTCATTTTTCCTTAGGAAATTTTATTCAATATAAGATAATAACATAGAATATTATATATTTGACTTGCAGAATTAACAAGGTTCGAGAAATTTATCTTTTCATCACAAAATATTATTACGATATTTAAATTTTTTGAACACTAGTAGCACTCCTTTATAATTTATCACGTTTTTAGTATTTGAAAAAATATATTGGATATATAGAATTTGGATAACTTGTGGTACGGGAAAACCTATAGTCAAACCACGTGGGATAAATCCTAATTAGGAAAACCCGCCCCGGGATGGTTCGGTATATTGGAATAATTTTAGTTTCCGCGTAAAAGAAATTATATTATTATGCCTACAGCGTTGGAAAAGTATGAACAATACGTAGCAATAATGGTCCATGCGCCATTGAAAATCACGTTAGGGTAAAGTTTTAACTTCCACGAAATCGAAAAATGGTCAAATTTAATAAAATAAGTAGTAAAAACGGAATTTCATCCGACATTCAATAGTAAAAATAAAAAATCCCTTTTATTATTTATGATTTATATATAAGTAAATTTTTTAAACAGTTTAAGTTACTATAGATTCTTGGTAGTTATTATATTGAGTTATATGTTACTCATCAATATTTTATTTCTGGATTATTGGGTTAGTTCGGGATTTTATAGAATTTTTCTGGATTTCCTCATGATAACGTATGCAGCACGATTCATAAATATTAAATTCAAAATGTGTTCATAAAAATATCAACAATTTATAAATATTTATAATATGTTACAAGAATTAGCTACGCCTAGCAGGTAATCCTTATAATATCTCAACAAATTCAACTAGTTAATTTTCTACCAGAGCCGCTATAGACCCTTTAATAATCGATTTCATACTAATGAAATATTGGCGTCTTTCATTTTATGTGGTTATACTTGATGTTGAATGTCGATAATTACTCAAATAGGTTTATATATTTATTACCTAAGTTGACTTTTTACTAAATTCTATTTTTAAAATGCTATTTTTAACTTGCCAGCTTGTTATAATAATTGACGACATTATAGAAATGTTTACTAAAGTAACATTTACTTATTAAATTATAACGTTACAGAAACCTTAAATGATTTTATATTGGAAAGATAAACGGCATATTCGTAGAAGACGTTTTTGATTAGAAAACTTCATGGTTTCCATCGCGGTAAAAATGTGTAATAAAACTAAAATGTTATTCTTTTTACACCAATCATTAATTACTAAAATGATATGCTATAAATAATTTACATAAATTTATGGAAAAATAATGTAAAAAATATACATCAATAATCAAGTTTATGTTTTACTGACACCGTAGTAAAGAAAATTATTATCTTTATGTTATTGTAAGAATCAAAATTTGAGATTGTATGAACAATGAGAGAATTATAGTTTTAATTCTTTTGTTTCTGAAGTCAGACAAGAGTATTTTCATTCCCTGAAATGTATTTATTATAGATCCACAAACTGTAGAATGGAAAATTAGTTGTTGATTTCCTTATTTTTTATTTTATGTTCACTGCACACCTTTGTTATTACTATAGAAATAAGTAGTTTCTCAAATAAATAGTTTGAAAACAGGTAATATCATGTTTTCTTAAATGACATATTCACGACCTAAACATATAATGTGATCTTTTCAAGGCCAATAATTATTACGCAAGTTTCATGGAGACAGTAGGTTCCTTTTCAACACTGCCATTCTATCAAATTCATTAAAATCTTTTGTATTGGAAATGCTCAAACAAACGCGATGAAAATAATTTTGTTTACTACAAAAGAAATAATATTTAATCAATATCATATTGAATTAATATTCGCATAAATTTAAATTACTAATAATATTAAAGCTGCTGTGAGTATGATATGCATAAATTAAACTAAACATTTAAACGTAAAAAATTAACCTGACATCTGTTATTCGTCGTGATAGACATAAATAGTATAGTAATAGCGAGAAATTGACTAAATTCTCTTTTCCGAACGAATAAAACATGCGTTGCTGTTAGTATCTAAAAAGCATCTTTCGCGAAATCAAAACCAATATTTTTGAATAAAATTATCAAAATCTCTGTGCCAAATTTCGAGGTTCCTTGACAAACAAATAAATAAATACATCATTAAAAAAATCGAGTTTTGACGTTACATTAACATTACTATAAAGCCTTATGGAATAACGCGATTTCATTTTGTATGTTTGCATAATCTTTATACTTTCAGCCTATTTTAATCAATAAGAACATGGATATATGTATATTCTAGAATCCATCAGGAAATAGAATTAATTGAGAAATATATGAGTCAGCGAAGGTTTGGCTATTAGTTGTTTAATATTAATCTCTAAAATTTAAGCAAAATGTGGGCTATACGGCTTTTCAAATGTCATAAAATTTCTGAATTCATTGCGTAAGCAAATTTTATTGTTTTAATTCCCTCGGTCGTCCTCTCGTACGTAACACTGAACATCGATTAGTTCTTCGTTAATTTAGACTTTATTATTTAGCAAGCAGTAATATTGGGGGATAACAATATTGGGGATCCAAGAAAACACCCACATTAAATACACTCCTTAGGCAAAAATAGAATATGTGTAACATATGGGCTAGGACAAATGTAATTATATACAAATATTCACTTTGCAACGACGACAATAACTTCAATATTCATTTATGTTATCGGAATCAGTCTAGGTTTAAGTAAAACTGTCACAAAACATACTTAATAAAAAATGTGAAAAGGAAAGAAAAAAAATTTAATCAACGAGCGATAGAGAATATTGACCTTGGAGAGCCCATAGTTTGACTAATCAACTTGCCAACTAATGTCTGTTTTCATTCGGCTCGCCCGCTTATATACTCACCGAGTTTGGATATATATTACTTTATAGTGCTTCTATCGTAAGCGCCGCCTTAATCTATTACGTAAACGAAAAAATCGAACGCAGCCGCATTCGTCGGGGGAGGATAGAAGGTTTCATATAGTCGCAAGAGCACACATCCAAGAATGGCTACCTGCCGGGTTCGCGTTTTAAGTTTCCTTTCCTTTTCCTAAATTCACTTGTGCGCCACGCACAGCTATTATTACATTCGCCACTCGAATTCAGACGCGCGCAGGCGCCATTTGTTCTACCTCGTCGATAATGGAGTCGCAAACGCGGCTGCCGAATTGTCACACAATTCTGCATGAGAAGGTATATATACACAGACCCGTCGAGCCGAGTTATCGTTCGGTCAGCTGCTAGCAATTAACGCTGTCTCTCCTGAAAAAAAATTCGCACGATTGAATTAGTCGCGCGAAGTTCGAGAATGACCGGTGCAAATCCCATTAATGACTTTTGTCAGTGGGAATGAAAATTAGTTTTAGATTAGCTGGAGGGCAAAGTATGAAATAATTCTCAGTTCTCCGAATAACCGTAATCGTTTTAATGGAGAACGAATGAGCGTATAATACCGCAATGAGTTAATGGAATTATAAAGATTTATATATTATTTTGTTAATGCATGATAAAGCGCAATTTAAATGAACCGACGGTGTATGGCTCACGATATAATTCAATCATTTTTAATGGAGAGTTATTGAATGAGAATGAGCAAAGCGTCAATACTTGTAAACGAATATAATTTTAATTATCACTTTTTATACACTTTGTCTCTCTGACAGCCATGACCACTTCATCGTCGGTCACTTAAATGCGTCGAGTGCGCTCAGGGTGAGATTACAACGATTTTAAAATGTTTGAACGAGATATTTCATGAGTACCAGGGTGAATTCCACTTCCCCCTTACAGACAATAATTCGATTCACGGTGCTATTTAGTTGATTGTTTATGACAAACTATATGATTTGCTAAATCTCGGCAGAACGGAAAATTAAATAATTGACCATTTCACACATGCACAGTGAAATGTGTTGTTAATCTTTCTATGTATATATCACCCGTCTCTATAACTCTCTCCCTCCATCCATAATTTGCTAAACTATAATAAATTCAGATCGGCAGTGTAGGAGTATACGAAGGATCTAACTCTCACTCCCTCGGGGCATTTCTTTTGAATTTTTTATATACTTTTCTTAATTTATATTTTGTTTCGTTCTATTCACTAGTTTTTTCAGAGCGCCAGCAATTTAAAAATGTATTTTCGATTTGAGTCTCTTCACTATAAGTAAGAAAAAATAAACTATGTTTGGTTAAAATTGGTGATGCTGTTCTTGAGTTATAACAAGCAGACGCTCCCGAAAAATTGTTTAAAAAATTTACGGATGGAAAAAGCAAAGCACTGTTTTCTAATCGTATAGTTATGAACGTAATGCTCAATACTGCCTAATTCATTCAACTTCCAAAAATGTGAAATCTCTCATCCTCAGTCCCGGGTTGCTTTATCGAACCCTCAAAGGATTTTAAGAGCGCCTTTGGAGGGCGCAGATGTCAAAATGGTATAAAAGAAAAAAGAAAAAAACGGTTTAATTGGAATCGTTCTTGAAAAAAATAAAATTCTCTGTTTCGCCCGCAGTACTGGCTGGTTGGCTCGTCAGCAGTTCACAGACGCAAATCATTTCTCGACTATCGTTTTCTAAGACTATATTAAAACTGAAATTAAAATATCTCAATAAAATATAATATAGTTACATTTAAAATATTCTCACTGATATTTAAATTTCATTTTAATAACATAAAAAAATATGTCTTCGTTTCGTATTAGACTTTTCTTTCCGCCTTCAACAGGAGGCACCTGATGTAATAACCTCTCCCTTCCAATGAAACTCATAAATCTTACTACTTACAGTTATTTATAGAAAATATGTAATATGTCAGTAAATAAATAAATTAAAAAAACGTTAATACAAACTATAATCAGCAAACAGATCGCTTTCTAATAACATTATAAACTTCAGAAATATCTTCATACTTTTACCAAATTAGTTCTTTTTTGACATCGGTAAGTCGAATTATCTTCCGTATTTTGACGCTACAAAAGCTCGATGCGTTCGCAAAACTATCAAGTAAAATTTCACGCTCACTCGATACATAAATTACGCAATTAATAAATGATTCTAGCGTGATACGCACGATCGAAATCAGGATATAGAGAGCAGGCGCTTTTCCGACCTTGGATCAGCCCCCCTGAACAATAAAACATTCATGGGCTACGCGTTTGCTCGTGACCCGGTGGGGAAGAATTCAATTTATTCACCTCTTTTTGCCCCATCAATAATTATCATCCTACATAGCAAAAAATTGAGGGACAAAAGTAAAGTTTCATTCGCGCGTGCAGCTCTCGTACAAAGGAGCGAAAGTGACACATGCGCATATAATACATTCGGCCGACGCAGCCGCGCGAGTATGCGCAACAGAGTGCTATACGGGAGGAGGGCCGCGCGCCGCGACAGCGCTTATGATGCCAGACCTAATTCATACCTTTCCCACTGACGTCATTATTCGAGCGGAACTATAGCGGCGTGTGTTCGTGTGCCGTTGCTGCTGCTGCTGCTGCTTCACGCAGTCTACCGCGCTAGTCCGCCAGGGCGAAAAGAGAGGGAAAGTGTGGGAGCGAGAAAGAGCGAGGCGTGCGCGAGGGATGGAGCGACTACTCTCCGAGGGGGCAATGACGCAGGCAACCGCGCCCAATCGAGCACCTTGGCCGCGGCGATGCGAGGGCAAGGGAAAAAGAGAGAAAGAGAGGGAGGGAGTCCTTTTTCCTTGACGATGATCTGCGCTTTTCGCCAGCTATATACGCCACCCCCGCCGTATGGCTGTGTGTATGCGCACACTAGCGATGTGCTTGGCATTCATTTTTAATCTTTATTAATGAGAAATCGGGAATATCTCTCTGTTTTCCTTCTCCTTCTTGCCCTCTCTCTCTCTCCTCCGTCCTATTTCTCGTATTGGAGAATGTGCGGTTGCGCATAAATAATTAAGCGCTGATCCCCCTCCTCTGTTTTTTCTCCAGCTACCAGGCAAAAAGTATATATACTGTGGGAAAAAGGCGCCCGCGCCGTTTCTTTTCATGCTCGACCGCCATTTCCGCGCTGGTTTTTTTGCCCTTCTTATTTTGTTGAGTGCTGCAGGCTTTTTTCGCGCACGAAAAGAGAGGAAGAAGGGTGTATCGCGTTGTTGCCCCCAGTCGGGTAATTAATCGTGCAAACGCTCGCGGCGCAGAGTATATGTTGAATTAATAAGTAGTATCAAGACAAACTTTGGCGCTAGTCGAAGTCGAAGAGAAGAGATGCTTGACCTTAATCTTGATTGTTATTTTCAAGCGCCTTTCCAGATAAAAATGAAAGGCTGAATTTTCATTTAAAGGTTTATTATTCGCTTGCGTCTCGAATGAGCATGAGAGAAGACGTGCGCCGTTATTTGAAATTCGAACGAACGAAGATAAAATACGCGGAAAAGCTTCGGAGTTGAAAAGCGGCTTCTGTTTCTTATAGAATTTCATAAAATTTTATAATCAGTTATTTGTTTATTATTGTAATCTAATTTCGGTAATCGATAATAAGTTATCCGAATATCCGGAACCAGTAAAAATACAAGAGTTATGATGTTCAAATGACTTTCGGTTTATTTTTGCAAATTGCTTTTTATCATAATTAATTAATTTTTAGTTAGTCCAGGAATTGACAAGTCCCACTTACAAGTTTTACTTGTTAGTGCCGATTGATAGAATGTAACATTTGAATTGAATTGTTTTGAAACATAAACCGATATCTAATTTTGCTGGCTTTTCTTTTTGTCTCAATGAATTTGTATCATTATATAGGAATATAGCTATCATTAGGCAAGACAAATAATGCTAAACATGTTCAAATACAGAAATAATAGATTCAAAAAAATGATTAAAATTAAGCAAATCATAATTTGATACCTATGTCATAAGTCAACATTGGTTAAAAGTCAATCATCAACTAAACTGATATGGTCTCAGATTTCCAAAAGCAGGCTATTTTCTTTGTAGCCGTTCATTGTATCGCGATTTATTTACACATAAGGGAACAAGAGATTCTTTCTATTATTTTGACATTATATTAAACAATCTTACTAGATACGCCTGAGTACGTGTCCGTGTACGCGTGTGTCTGCATGGATTCAAGAATGAGTTTGAAATTTTATTTCATTTCAATCTTTATAATGCACGAATACAAACTTGCCTAAGTCTAATATTTCAACCACTTCAAGCTAAAAATGTACAGGATTTAAATAGTTTCAAAAAATGAATTGATATAGTTTCTAAAATTAATAAAACATTCATCAATTTCAAACAAAATAACTTTGAATGATGGATATAAATGGGTAAACGTGCGAATGTTCATTTCGATTATTCCCATTTTATAAATAGAGCTTGCCTTACTTACAAAAATAAATAACTGATATAAATTTAATAATAGGCTTTGACTGGCAAGGGTCAGCGAGAGCTCCAGTTTTGCCTCAAAGAAACTACCAGTATTATTGAAGAGTCAAGATTAGAAACGTTTGAAAATGACAATGGGCACCCAGTTTGGGTGGAAACACCAATGTTCCGACATAGTTATACTCTGACACTCATTGTTTCCAACGTGAACTTTCTGCTCGTCTGCAAATAGCCGTGTATTTCAAGTTCACGGGGAATTTTTTAACATTGTATAAACTCACACAGATAATGAAGCTGCGTAGTAACAGTATTGTGAATATTAGTCTATTACTATAGGGTTACTAAAAATTTAGAAAAAGTAAAGAATATCGGAGAAAGTTAGAAAAATTTCATATTTACCTCTCACGTAAAGATTGTAACTACCAACTATTTTCATTTTTTCTCAGCTCTTAGAATTACTAGGTGTTATCTATTCTCATGTTTATTGCAATATGATTAATAGCTTTTAGTGTTATTTTTATGATTTAAAAAAAAATCCGCTGTCAATTCATTGGCACGTAGCTTCCTCAAACTTGATTTACTGATTCCTTTAGTTGATTTTTAATTCCAATATTTAAAATTTAATACTTTATTTTGTACGGTGAGACTATATTAAATGGTTTGTGACTTT
>UXGD01002801.1:0-23621 GCA_900474315.1 Torymus auratus | reverse complement strand
TATCCCTTAGTTCATTACAAGTCATTAGACGGCTCGCTGTACATCGAGAGTTATTATTAAAGTCACAGATAGACTGGGAGATATATAGAGGGAGGGGAGAGAAGGAGTTGGGTTATACTATTTTTCAATGTATTTGTACAAACTATAATATAACTGTGATATCGAAAAATGCCATGAATAATTTCCCTGAAACGCCAAACTACCTTGAAAGATATAAAAAGCAATATTTTCGTAAAGTCTTATGAATTATAATTATTTTCTAATAAAAAATGTATAGTTATCTTCAAAAAAAATTCTTTTAATAGAATTATTATACAACTATTATAAATCGTACACAGTTTATAAACATTCGTTAAATATTTTTCGAGATATAAATTATTTTGAACATTGATAATATAAATGGCCATTGAAGCATTATTCGTAATACACTAAATTATACGAAATTACTTCCTAAATAGCTAACGCACCTAATGCGAAACTGGCAAACTACCTCCAACTTCACAAAATTAAAAGTTACATTCCAGATAAACTCTCGAAACACGTTCACCCGTGAAATTCTCGAAAAGCTCTAACTCCACTCATCCGCTGTCAGGATGAGCGTGGGGGAGGGCGATATCGAAAGTTTGCGCGCGCGCGCGCGCGCGAATACTGTCGGCCGGTGCGCTTATGCACGCATATAATTAGGAGTTTCGTCAACTAGAGTGACGACAATACGATCGAACGCCTCGAGCGACTTGGTTAACGAGGTTCGCTGATTGGTTGAACGTGTCAAGCTCGTTAGTTGGAATCGATGTTGAAAAATCTTCGATAGTTCTTGTTCTTTGGGTAGGTGGGCACATTTGCCATTGCCGCGCGCGAAGTAAGAGATTAAAATCTGATTTTTAATTATCTGTCGGGGGCTGACAGTTCACTCGTTTGAAGAAGAGGGTCGAGGCTTGTGATTTAGGGTCTTTGGATTTTGATTGAAAAACTTGATGGATAGTTAGTTCAATTAGTCAATGTTTGTTTCAAAAATAACCGTTTGAGGAAGTTGATTGGCATCTATAGTTTGGGGAGCTATTTTAGAAAATTTAAAGCAGAATAAAAGGTTATAGAATAACGCGAATGTCGGGAATTATTGTGAAAAATATGAACATTAACAAGTTATCTCCTTCAATGCTACGATTTAGCTTTGAGTAATTGGCTCTTGATTTCATTAAAAATAATAAACTTGTAGATTAAATTGTGAATTAATATCATTATTGTTAGTATTGATGTTTTAGTGTTTAAACTAGATAAAACTTTTATTGTTCATCACAGAGCATGCGCCCCGATATTTGAAGTATCGAAAAAATGATTACACGCTTTTATAGCGATCAACGTTTCCCGTAGTAAAGCTTCAGCTGGCTAATGGCATCGATATTTTATCGAACGCTTTTATTATTTTGCTATCTAATACCATTTAAAAGGAATAAAAGTGATATATATTTCATTTTAGTAATATGATAGATGAATCTCCAATAAAATTCACTTAAAAATATATTGCCCGCAGCATTCATAAAAAAAGATATGCTTTTCAGTGAAATATTGTATAATATTCAGTTGAATGTAAAGGTTGCTAACAGGTTCGGTGCTAAACCCATTATGATCATATTTCACACAATTGTATTTATTTTATTCAAATTGATTAAAATTTTATAAAGATTTTAAATGTGAATGGATTCGTGGAACCTTGAGGTACAAATATGCACAACGTAGTACTGAATCTGTTAACAATCTTCAAAATTTGCAATTGATTGGTAAATACTAAATTGAGTTTTAGACTATACAATAAATGATTAAAATTATCAAGAAGGTTAGTTGGAGATAAGTTAATGATTAAGCATAATTTGAGTGAAGCTTCGTTAGTTTCGTTATTTTACAAAATTACTCCAGGTACAAAGTATTATATAAGAGATGTTTTATGTTATTCGAACAAGGAATTTCAATTTTGTATCCAAATGGATGATTCTTCTTATATCTTGTTTATCATTTGTAACTTACTGTATATGACTGCATATTAGCTCACATCAGTAGCAATATAATACTAACCAACAAGTTCTGTTTAATAGGACGACGAAACTTCATAATCACTTCATTTCCCGTTATTTCCGGAATATAGATACCTCCATTTTTGACCGCCGCTTCTGCATCTCTCTCTCTCTCTCTCTCTCTCTCTCTCTCTCTCTCTCTCTCTCTCTCTCTTTCTCTCTCTCTCGTTTTCGTTTTGTTTGACTTTCACTGTTGAAATGGCGAACATTTTTTTCGACGCTGCACACCATATACAGCACTTTTTTGTTGACCCATGGGCAGAGGCGTGGGTGTCTTTTGTTCCTGCGAATTTCGGCGTTTGACGCCGGCGAATCGGCAAAATACGCGAGCGCGCCTAGATATAGTCGTTGAACTCATTCACGCGTATTTGCTCTTTTCAATAATTATTCGCCAACAGAGTGAATATTTTAGTTCGAAAATGTTTAGTCGAGTGTTTTGGGCGACGAAAAAATTACTTATCGCCAAATCGATTTACTCGAGTTGAATGTTAGTTTGAAACGTTACAAAATGGTAATTTTTTTGTTAAATTAGAGTATAAATATTGTGATGATTACAGCAAACACGAACAGTACTTTTCCAGTAAAAATAAATATTATCAATTAAAATAATTTACATTGTTTATTTGTATTCTTTTCCACGTTATATTTCATAAATATGTTTTAATACAGAATTGATATACATTCATGAAGGAGCAAGTAAATATTCAAAACCATTTGTAATAATAGGTTATGACGTTATACTTTGGGGGCTGATACCGACGAAGCACTCGGAGTGACGTTGATGTGCGTTCCACTCCGTTTATTTTAGAGTATAAAAATACTATGACAGTCTGGTAAAAAGTACGTTAAAATCTGTGAAATCCATTCTAAAAATCAAATTTACTAATACAAAATTTACAGAACGTCTTATTAATTATCTTTGTCATCTGGCGTTCGTTAACCCAATGCAAATAACGGGTGACTGCGATAATTTTAAAAACTTAAAACTGAATTTAAATAATGTAAATTTCAATGTAAGAATCTTCAATTGGCGTCGATGGTCGATATCCCATTAAGGGTATGGTTCAATACTATAATCATCTCTAATTTCTCCATTGTATGTGAATTTCATGGTAATTTTTTAATTTCCTTGTTCGCTTAGCAGATTCAACAATATGAAACAGTGTGAACAATGCTTGTCTTGCGCGCGATGTCAGTAACAGCCGATTACCTCAGCGGGAGTTCTAATTACCAGCGCCATTGTGAAGCCGATAGTCGAGCTCGGACCGTTGTTTGGTCAAACTAAAATTACGCCAACTCGAAAACAATGCAAAGCTAGGTCCAAATTAATGTTAGTTTAATTATTTGGTAAATACATGTGGG
Organism: Torymus auratus; assembly: GCA_900474315.1. Lineage (NCBI taxonomy): Eukaryota > Metazoa > Arthropoda > Insecta > Hymenoptera > Torymidae > Torymus > Torymus auratus. The sequence continues at coordinate 20,190 of UXGD01002801.1, read as the reverse complement.
TTGATCAATTTTTGATAAATAAATTTTCATCAAATCCTTTGTAATTCTAAAGATTTGATGTATACAAAGTAAAAGTAAATATATTTAGGGGAGACTGGGGTCAAACCGGATACTGGGGCAAACCCGAAATTCTCAATTTCTCGGTTATTATTAGTGCGATCTATATAATAGGTATCCTATTATATATATGCTATAATCCTATTGTCCTATTACCATTTTGTGTACGATCGACATATCAAAAATATCCTCGTGTTGACTGTAGAAGAGGTTAAAGATATATCCTTGGCTCACAAGACCGTGTCCATCGTAACAGTCATATAGTCTTCTCATCCTAATTACGGAAGAGAAAAATACACAGTTCGAGCGGGTAGTATCCTCGACGAGAATGCGTTGACACCTTAAGTTATAAATTAATTGTCTTAGACCAAATAATTCTTTGATAAAGTCAGAGCAGATATAGTCATGTAACGTTGTATATACTAGCAAAATTCAAACGCGCTTCGCGCGTATAATTTTGGTTTTGAGGTTATGACGACTATTTTTCACTATGCATGATTTAGTTTTAATTAGTTTAAATGATATGATAATTAGATACAATTACAAAATAAAATGTTGTTATTCTATTTTAATTATTTAGTAGTTCTATAAATAAATGAGTTTCAAAATTCAAACCTAGCACATTTTCAATCTAAAAAAATTAAAATATTCGTGCTTTTTTCAAATATAACTAATCACATCGAGTCTTTAAATGAGCCACTACTTTCGGCCATCATTTTTTAAAGAGAGGACAAACATGTGATCCTGCATTCTGTGCAGAGCAGCAGTAGTAAGAAGAGAACACTCGGACGCTAATCGTGTTTAGTCATGGTCAAGTCTGCTCATCGGCTGATTTAATTTGTATGCTATAAATCTCAAGAATTTATGTTGAATTGCTTCAAGCAAGTTAATTTTATCTAAAATAAAAGGAGACCAGATTTGACAACAGTAGAGCAGGTTTGGCAAGACAATGAATTGTACAGGTGAATAATAGCCGATACATCAGTAAAGTCGCAAGTAGTAGGTTTTAGAAAGCCTAATGATTTGATCATTTTAGATACAATACTATCAATATGGGGGGAAAAAGTAACTTTTGAATCAAATAAAATTTCTAAATCTTTTACTATATCGACTCGGCATAACAACCTATTATCGATTAGATAATCATACAGTACGTGTTTACTTCCCTTATAAAATGATATTACTTTACATTTTTCAATATTCAAAAAGAGTTCATTCTCCGTACACCAATCCGTTAAAGCTTATAAATCAATTTGCATATTCCTTACATCATCACTAGAATTAATCGAATGAAACAGTTTAGCATCATCAGCGTACAAAAGTAAATTCGAAAATTTAATCCTCGGTACTAAATCATTAATAAAAATAGTAAATAAAATTGGACCAAGATGAGAGCCTTGAGGCACATCTGATGTTACTAAAACAAGCGAAGAAATACTATATTATTTATTCTAACAGATTGTTATCTATCAGTTAAATAGGACGATATAACCGCAAAGACATTTCCACGCACCCCAATATCCCATAATTTAGACAGCAATCAACGATAACTTTGTCATACGCTTTTGAAAAGTCCGTATAAATAGCATCGATCTGCGTCCCGCCCATTAGGTTTTCCGACAGGTAGTTGTTAAAAATTAATAAATTTGTTAAGGTAGATCGACCATGGGTGAAACCGTGCTGTTGCTCGGCGATTTTACAAAATAGTTTCTCCATGAGATTATTAGTAAGCAGCGCATCCAAGATTTTAGGTATACAGCTGAGCTGAGAAATGGGACGATAATCACAGATATTGTGCTTATTGCCTGACTTGAAAATAGGAGAAATATACGAGGTTTTCCACTCAGTTGAAAAATATCCTGTATTAACAATTTTCTTAAATATTATTAAAATAGGTTTAACTAACACAGTCCAACATTTTTTTATGAAATATGCTAGGATGTTATCCGGTCCCGAATTCACATTATCCTTTAAGTTAAGCACTATATATGTAACTGATTCAGCCGTAATATTTATATCAGATAGTATCTCTTCTGCACTGGAGTTCACAACCAGTGAACTTCTATCAGCTTCCGTAAGAACAGAGCTAAAGTGTGATGAAAAAAGGTTGGCAGTTTCCAAATCATTACTAGCAGTTCTATCGTTTAAAAACATCTCTGATGGAATATTAGAGTCACTTTTTTAATTTTTTACGAATGACCAGAATGATTTAATATTTATTCGCAGACTCCACAGATTTAATGTAATCACGGTACTTTATCCTAGACATTCTAATACAGATGGCCCTAAGTCTTTTATTAGTACAAAAGTCATATTATTAGTACACAACATAACAAATTGATGCTGTTCAAGTTTTATTTACACATATTTTTTATCTTTAATTCCTTTAATTCATTCAATCACTTTCCAGAGTTACATATCTTTGACTTGAAATAATTTTAAATACTTATTGCATAAAGTATCCTTCTTTTCAATATCTCAATATCATCATTACTAATATTATAATATTCGAAAAAGTAGTTGAAAAAAAATATCTATATTTAACGTCAATTTTGACACACGATCCACCATAAAAACTTGGGCGATGAAGCGACACGTGAAGAACATCGTCAGATTAAAAGATATGGCTATCTAATTAATTTTTCATTCATAATTTTCAATCAACAGCTGCACGAATTGCTAAACATACATAAAAGTTCAACAATTGTAACTAATCAATGCACTGTATATAAAGTAACTCATCAAGCAATGAAAAATAAAAACAAAACCCTATACAAGTCTCACTGCTCTGATTTTGAAGAACTGCTTATACACGAACGAAAGAGCACCTACCTTCAAGAACCCGCATTGCAACTTTATATATACCTACATGCTCAGCCACTTCACTCTCCTCTATAAATTGCTCATAGCAAGAGCTCTCAAGAAGCCGACACAAGACAACAGCCCCGCACACACTTGCGCAACTTTAATAAGCGCATTGCTCCGATTGCGATTCCGGCGTGGTGCGCTCACGAGTGAGAGAAAGAGAGTACGTCGACCCGAGCCAAGTCACTGCAGCGTAGTCTCGCGGGGGCGGCTGGCTGCACATCGTGTGCACACCGGTTTCCCGGAAATTCGTATCCAGTTCGCGGCGGGACTAGTGGAAGTAGAATCCGGATTACACCGGTTCTCTTGCCGGTATAGCAGGCCCATCGAGCCTGCGCACATCACGCGACGCTTAAAAATTGAATCGATCTCGGCCCGGAAATGTTATTTTTCTTTGCTCGGGTTGTACAATGGGGTTAATTTAGGACGTTGGTATATAGAAGTTTGTGCGGAATATCGTCAATAAATAAGGCTGGCTTTGTTAGATGGGTAGCCGATAGGCGTATATAATGTGAAATGAAAAGGAAATGCGTTGTTGTTTTGCTGCAAGTAATGCTCTGGAGAGAACGCGCGCTTTTCCCATCGGAAATGAAGAATCGTGACTGATAACTTATCTCCGGCATCGATTCTTTTCAAGATTGATGATAGTATAAAGAAAAACAATTCACGGTACAATTGTATAGCGTGTACAATAAAGTGATAGATTATTAATTTGTTCATTATGGTTATATATTATGAATTTCTTGTCAGAAATATTGCAGTAAGTATATAAAAAAGATTGCGATTCAATAAAAGAACCGCGTTACATGCAATAGTTTAATAAGTAGCCGCTAATTTAAACTTCATGTCCGACCGAACTTTTCCATTATCCACTTACACAAATTTCGCATTATATACTCCATCTCGTGAATAATTCAGAAAACTTTTCTTCGTGAAAATAGCAATAATTTATTCAAATTAAACGCTGCCCCCAGGCTTTGAGTAATGATACCTCATACAAATGAAGAGTACCCGTTACTATTCTGTACATTACCATCTAAAAGCATCCACCTACCCAATACCTCAAAACGAAAATACATTTCGCGTAACACAGCAAAACAAATTACACTCTCCCTCGCCCCACAAACATATCTCTCTATACAAAAATTCATCTCCCCGCACGCACCATTCGAAATGAGAAAATTTCCTCCGACCTTCCGCGACGACTCGCGAAACTATCCCACCCATGCCGCGGATAGAAGACGGGAGGGGGAGAAAAACCGAGAAGAATTTTAATCTCCCATCCCTCCCTTAGCGATGCGCAGACCATCAAGCAACACATACACACCATATATATATACATATAGTGGTGGAAAACTGGCGCGCGCCGGTTCGGCTGCGGCAGCGCCTGCGCACATCGACTCTCTCCCCTATAACGGAGGGTAGACAGAGAGAGGGCACTTGAGCCGACGGGGTCACGCACGGTGTTTTCAAACAGTCGACACGCTCGCCTCGAGGCGCTCTCTCGTCGTGTCAGACGCGCCAGCCACTCCTAACCTGGACCACGGCGGCGCCGGATACGGACCGACGACGAGGACCGACGACCAGCGAGGTTCAGCGGCGTCCGGTAGCTGGAAGATGCACCATGGATGGCAACGAGTGTTATAGCTGAGGACACGCGCCCCTTGTATACCCTATATACCCCCGAAAAGGATCGTCATCGTATACACACACTGGTTTCTCGATGGCACGGTGACTCGGTGCTTTTTTCCCATGGTGGACTGCTCCGGTCAACAACGACAGGTCTCTTTGTGTACGTGCTATCAGCGCGAAATTTTATCGTCCGTCTGTGATTCGGCGACGGCCGCCGCGTAGATTTTCTACTAGGAATTGACGTCAGTGATATATATAAGGGAGCCCACGCGCTCGTGCAAGACGATGACTTTTTGATTAGGATATATATATTATAACTTATACGTGCGTGCGTGTGTTTTTGTGATGATGATAGATATGCGTGAGCCGAGCGGATGATGGAGAAGATTGTTGAAGCTTTTCAGATGTTTAATCAAGGTGCGTATACAAGGAGTGTCATCACTTGCCAGTTTAGTAGTTGAGTGGGTGCTATAGCTGGGATGTTGACGTTTTATGCGCTGGATTAATAGAGTTGTAGTTGAGTTTTAATTGGGCGGGCTTTTGTAATGTAGCCCAGTGTTTGCGCTGCTATTATATGCGCGAGGAAGGGGCAACGCTTTACTGTAAATTGAGAATTTTGTTTGGGCTTCGAACCGTATTGAGAATTTCTCGGTGAAGTTAAGTTGTTTTTGCTGGATAGAGTAGGAGATTAGAGTAAACGGTTCGGAAGTAATTATGAGGGAATATTTTAATATGGGAAAACTATTAATATAGAAGTAGCGTGTTTGTGTCTAGTTTCTAAAATGGTTTTATCTTAAGGTAATCGATGGTAGCTATAATTGTGCTTAATAAATTACATTTATACCTCAATTTATCATCGTGGTGCTTTGAGAGGAATAAAAATAGATTGCGGTTTAATGAGGGTCGAAATTATTTTTCTGAGGGGAATTAATCTTTAATCTTGATAGGTTGACTTATTCAATTAAATATTGATATGTTGATATCCTCAATAAACAAATTTATTTTTAATTGTAAAATTGTTTCTATTGAAATTATTCATGATATAAAAGTGATAAATGGAAAAATAAATTCAGCATGAAAAATTTTTGTTCATGCTATCCATAGTTTTTTATGAATAAAGTGTAACAAAATTTAATAGTAAATATTAATAAATATCATAGTATGATCATTTTCGATTTATAACTAATTTCTTGTTTTAAAAAATTCATTCATCATTTTAGCAGTGAAAAACGTCTTATTTTATTCGTAATACTTACTTATTTTAACGATAACGTTTTTAAATATAAAAATAATTAAAAAGAAATGAGAAAGTTGGATTAATCGAATAAAACTTTACACACCAGATGTTTTAATACATCAAATATAAACAATGTCCCTCGAAGATAAAAATATCCTTTCAAAGGCTTTTCAAATTCATCAAAAAATTATTAAAACATTAAAAAAAGTCTGTTAGTACGCTAACAAATATTTTTCCCCTCTTCAACTTATTTCATTCCCAACACATATTTTTTCACAATTCTCTGAAGTATTCTTAAATATTAAAAACGTTCTCTCAATTAAATCCCTCATTCACGTGTAACCTACTTTCAAAACTTCAACGCGCCTGCATTAAATTATTCATAATGTCAAATCTTTAGCCACCAGCTCGCACGCTCTGTCACACGCACGCTTCAAATCGACGTCAATGTGCTGCTCTACCCCATCCAAGAAAGAAATTCAAATTACATTTGCTCCCCACCCGCCGGGCAATAATGAAACCCTCGGCCGCGCTAATTAATTGCCTACGACCAAATCCAAGGCGATAAAAAGCTTTCTCCCTTGCAACCGGCTTGGCGTTAATAATGAAAAATCAATCGATCGCAGCAACAGCAGCCGCGTTCGCGCGCGCGCGAATTAAAGCCGGCGTGACGCGGCGCGAAATTCGCTTCGCAGAGTCATCAATGGGGCCATCGATAATGAATTAGCCGGGCCTTTACTTACGTGCCATCATCCATTTGCGCGACAATGTGTGTAGCGTGCGCGCGTGAGCTGACGAACAAACTAATGCCGTTAAGTGCGCGGTAATTGCCGTAAGTGCATTAGGGAAATTCGATCGCTCGCGGCGTCTACGCTTGCGGAGAAGAAGGAAGTGGGAGGGTGAAAGAAGCGCGCGCGAGAGATTGTTGGGAGGGAGAAGGGAGGTCGTCGAAGAGTTGTTTCCGTCATTAGGAGAGTCATTTTCGAGGCTGCCGAGGGGCCGAGGGAACGTTATACGAGCTTTCTCTCGCATGTGTATACTTTTGAGATCGCTAGGGTGGCATAAAAACATCTTGTTGGCCTTGGATTATGGTTCGGAAATTTAGTTACAATTTTTAGCGTCGTAATATTTTGAGCGGATGTGAAGGTACGATGGTGTAATCATTGATCGAGTGTATGCTTGTAATTAATGTAAAATCAATTATATTACAAATTAATGAAGGTAATTGAATAAATTCATTTTATTAATGATTTCATCGTTATAAAACCACATATATTACGTGTATTTTAAGGGTATATTTTGAATTTTGAAAAATCGCAAATTTGCATAACGTTCAGTACAATTTATATATGATGAAGTTAAAAATATATTTGAATTCTTTTAAAAAATTTTCATTGATTGAATTAAGAAAAATTCTAAAGTCTATTTCTCAACGCTTCGAGGGAATATGTAGGTCACGAACCTCCCGCGTAACAGGTTGAAACTTATATGTACATTAGCATCATTAGACGTATACTCGTATCATGCAAACGTAGGTACATAAACATGGATATAGTCTACTTTCACGTAAAGTATTTTTTTGTTTTAATTGTGAATTCTGTTAAAGACCAAAATAGTTTTAAATAGTTTATTTAGAGCTACACAAGAGAAGAACAATACAATATTTTTGTAATTATTGGCTCACTCTTAGAAATTCTTGAAAATTTTTTTCTCGTCTTGGTAGTAATACAGGAGGCAAATCCTGTATAACAGGAGGAGGATTTTAGGTTTTGATACAAGAATATTATGTGTCAGTAATGGAGGAATGATATTTTGCATCATATGTACTCAAAACTATATTATCTAAATGTCATTAAATTACAGTGTGAGACAAGTTTTATTGATAACATATGAGCCTAGGGCTAATATAAATATTTAAAATAATTTAAGTCTTTTAAATTCCTTTCAAGTAAAAAAATTTAATTTTTACATTAATTATTTATTTATTTGTTAATAAGTATTATATATACGCGGGGACGAATTCCTCTTATCGCGATGCAACATTGTACCAAGCGGGTATTCCTCCTGTCATAGGAAGATATTCTTTTGGCTCTATTTCTAACTGAAAATCCTTCTCCGACAGGCAGATTCTCGTTGGTACAGGAAGATCGTTTTCTGAGTGTATAATTTTAGATTTTCAATCAAATCAGACAAAATTTGCTTTATTTTAATAAAACAAAACTTAAGCATAAATAAAAACTACTTGTACCCTTAATACCCTTAATAATTAAAATTCTGAAGTAAAAAAAGTACAGAGTCAACAAATGTAGAAAATGCAAAAATATGCAACAAGACGTAAAGAAGTGTAAGGACGTATAAAAGTACGCATACGTTAACAATGCCTTGCACTTCGCTGTTTGGTTTTTATTTGACATTGTAAACCTGTATTACATTTTTGCACTTCTAAGTCACCTTTTTATAAAATTAGCATCCATAAAAGGACTTTACTTTATACGACATCACGAAGTTAAACAACTTTTTCAGCTTCAAAAACCTCGATGTTCTTTGAATGACGTAACGCCTCATTTGACTATCACAAAACTTTTGCAACCTTGCATAACATTAGCCGACATGTCTGCAACTATACCATTCCGACACAGCTCTATATACCCTTATTCAAATTTCCCTATTTGACTATGAATCACGGGAACAAGTAATACTTCTCAGAAACGTATCGATTCCCCTCGTCTCCGTAATTCAATGACGCGCGCCGTAATTCATTAATATAGCGTGAATCACACATTTTCTCAGAAAATCCAAAGCAAATTTCAGCCGTTTATCCTCGGACGTGCCATCTATGTATATCTCGCCAAATCAGTCAGATCGCGTGCCCGATAAACTTTGTACCTGTCGCTTTCCAAAACTACAGCCGGCAATGGCCTTATTACCGATAACATCTTCGCCCACGCATTAACAACCTACTTTTTTTCTCTCACTGTTCCAGAGTCTATTTATCGCACCTGTTTACTCAAGACGAAGCAAAAGATATAAGAGCAGCAGTAGCAGCAGCCTCTTCGACTATTTTGTAAAAGAAACGTGCTGCAGCTGTGCACCTCAAAGTGCTATCCGCCTCGCGGGCGAGTGCAGAGCAGAAAAAGAGAGTAGGAGAGAGTGAAGGCGGCTCGTGACAGCTGCAATGGGTCGCAAGTACAAGCCGCGCTCGATAGCCGAACAGGATCGCAAGTTGTGTGGTAGCATATGTTTCTGCCAGTTCACGATTGTCATCAGCTGCGTGGCTCTCGTCTATCTAAGCGTCGCCATCTACATGCCCTCTCATAGGTAAGATGCAAATGATTGGTGTGTAAGGATACGGCGCATAATATGTTCAAGACTTGGGAGTAACTTGTTATGGTTTATGTAGTTAGCGTACTGAGAAATTCCTGATCTTTGGTATTATAGCAGTTTGTGGAGCAATAATTACAGGCTTTAAAATACACGATTTATGATGTTTAAGTTAGTTATTCATAACGTTTCTTAAAAATATAACTAATAAATTGTAGTTTGATTTTGAAAATGTTCTAATGCATTATTAGAACCGAAAGATATCAGTGGAAATTAATTAATAAACCCACGAAAGTTGGCGTAAAATCTTTCAGCACTATATATTCAGGAAGTTCTTAGGCTATACTTACTCATTTGAAAGTTAATCAGATTTCACTGATAAACTTAATGGTAATGAGATTTAGAGGGTACACTTTAGATCCTATTACCAGAATTTAGCTTCACACGTCGCTTTTATCGATCCTATTACTAGGACTTTTTAAGTTCACGCGGCAAGCTTTTAAAGCTTCACCTTTAACCTGAAAATATGCTTACGACTTCAAAAACACATCCGTCTCTACAATCACCTTACCACGCGTTCAACAAATCCAATTTCCTCTCGAAAAATTTTCCCGCGTTCGCGTCAACCAATCCAATTCTCCGAGCCTCCTCCCATTGACTTTCACTTACGCAACTCTGATAACACCGAACTAAAGCCGCGGACTTTTACACTTCCCAAAAAAAAAATCTCGTGTTCCAGAGCCTTTCATGCGGGAATCGAGCCGAAACCTGTGATGTGCCAAACGGTCAATACGACACTCGTCAACTACTGCGGCTGGGCGAGCTGCGGCGAGTGGTGCCTGACCAAGACGACAGGCTTCTGTCCTCAGATCCACGCGACCGTGCGGCGCAACGGCACGGACCTCGTACTCGAGAACTGCACGAGAACTGCCACTATTTCCTGCCCGATGGTGCGTATACCGCGACGGCGAGGAGAGAGTTGTTTTGTTGATGAGGTGCGAATGAGGGTCTCGGATGATAAAGCCAAGATTTGTGGAAGTCGGGCGTATGAATGGCGATTATTATGGGCGTACGTGAGAGTGGTGGTAATAGGGGTCGGAATGTGAAAGTTATTGTTGTATGATGTAGGTTATTATTTTTTATTATTTTGGATTTATTTTTTACGATATACTTGAAGACGCTTCTGTTAGGTCGAATCAATATTATTTATGATTTTTATACTTTTAATAATGAATAACAATGACTTTTCAATTTATTTAAATAATTAGAGTATATATGCAAGAAACTGATTAAGTGATGGGAACAATTAGCTCGTACAGTTTAATAAAAAAATATACATTTTGAAAAATCTTTAACTAGCTTTTTTTTCTTTTACTAGTATAAATGATATAATTGCGATTGATTTGTACCTGTTTTGTAGATAATATGTTATCACAATATACAATGTTATAAATAATTTAATAAAAATTTAAAGCAGTAATAAAATTTAAACCGCCAAAAATCTACATTAACCCATTTGCAACTGTGACGCAAGGGAAACTTGAGTTCTTGTCGGTTGCCGCATGAGAATACCAAATGAAAGAGTTAATTAGATCTCTATCCGACGAAAGCACTGACGCAAGAGCTTGTTGTACTCTAATACGTGGGAGCTAAACTTCATTACGTGTCGAATGAAATTTTCGATTGTTATACTGCAGTTAAATTGCAAAAAACGACAGGCTTTTCAAATAATTACCCAGGGGATGGTTTCAAAAAAAAAAAAAAAAAATGAAACGCACCTTTTAAAAGGGCTTGCGTGCGCTTTGAATATAACAAAATGATGTTCAGTTGGGTAGAGTAAAAGGTTTTTTTAATCAATTGGAAAGCTAATAATAATTTTTTTAATAATAATATGTTATAAAACAATAGTATTAACCAACACTAAAGTTTAAAATTAACAACTGTAACATCCACATTTGCATAAATAAAAACATTGATAAGAGTTCACGAACCATCATACATTCGTTTCACAAGACAGATCATAATTCCACCCCTACCAAACAAAACACTCAACCGACACTCTCCTCCTTCATCGAACCTTCAACAGGTGAACCTCGCCGCTGTGAAGCGCTACAACTGCAACAACGGCACCGAGTGCGGCACTTTGACGGGAGTGTTCGAGTGCAAGCTCGGCCACTGCTCGAACATAAGCGAGGCGATGTTGTGCCACGATAAACCGGACGGCGCCATTGTAGACGCCGAGAAGGACAACATGAAGCTCAACGGCAACTTCCGCTGTATCAACTCGCGGTGCACCCGAATCAAGAATCCGTTCACATGCGACCGTTACTGCCCCAAGATCAGCACTTCCAACGTCAACGTGTTCCTCATGCAGGGTGACAATATCGTCACGGCCCAGTGTGAAAGAGCGCTCGCGTTGAACAAGGCGAATGGTAAAGAGCCTGGGGAGAGGCTGAGCAAGCCCAAAGAGGTCTGGAAGAAGGGCGACGATGCGATCATCGCCAGCTGCTTTGCCGTCAAATATGCAGGCAGTAATATGAGGTGAGAGATTGTATTTTATTGTGTGAGTGTTTTTCATGATTGGTTGTTGTTGAACATAGGCTTGTGATGGTGAGGTTGATAATAAGGACGAAATCTTGGTCCAAAATAATTAGGGTACAGAGCTTTTGTGAATAGAGGCAATACTCTTGTATAACAATGTCCTTACTGCGCAGACTTTTTTGTTGTTGTTTCCTAATTCTATTAAGCAAGTAGTCAGGGTCAATATTTGTCAGTACTTTTACTTTTTCTGATACAAACCATGAATCAATGTTTTCAATAAAATTATAGAAATCCAGTTCTTCTGTACTGAAAGGATGGATCCTAGTTTAGAGTAAGATTGTTTTTTTTTTAGTTTGACGTTCGTAGTGGTAGATGAGCGAAAGGAGTGGACAATAACGGAACTATTTTTTGGAAGTTTGATTCATTTTTAATTTAGAGTAAAATACTTGATTTCATATAAGAAAAAGCAAATGTTCTAACCGTTTTCTCTTTAATAGAAAGGACTGCTAGAAATATTTAGGTAAAAAATTAGGATAAAAAATTATTTTTTTCATCGAAATTTGTTTTAATTAATTTTGAAAGTACTTATTAGTGAATTGCAAATATAGTGAATAATTATAGAAAACGAAGTAATTTTGTATAAAATAGTGTAATAAAACTAATTTTATTTTATCATAATTATTTTATTTATCCTAATTTATATTATCTAAAAGTCAAATAAATCTGTAACATGATTGTAACTATTCTTCATATTATAATTGAGAGTTAATATACTTTATTTTTAATAATGCTTCAGAAATTAATTTTGCAATTATGCTAAAGTTGGGCAATTGTGAGACTAATGTGAAAGTTTTAATTAATAAACTAAATTTAATATTTGTTTATAATATAATATACTGACAGGAAAAGCCATCAAATTTTAGCAAATACTTTCAAATTGTTGAATATTATATCTCAATAATTATTGAACATGAGAGAACACGAAAGAAAATAATGAAATTTATGTGGAACTCTTGGAAAAGGGAACATTATTCATAAATATTTTAAATTAAAATTATATTGACAAAGGAAATTTTTATCTCGTTATAATATGATAATTTCTACTGTCGTTAATTTAAAGCTATACTTGGAATTAACTCTTAAATTTAAAATGTATTATGATGGGCAAAATAAAGTCTGAAATAATGAACCAATCACGTATTATATTATAAATATCCAACTAAATATAGTCAAACTTTTATGTTTGAAAATAAACGTATCTAAAAACGCATCTTTTATTTTCCATTTTTAATCACGATCACTACTTAGGGGAACCTTATATTTTTTGTATTATAAATTTTTAAACCGAGAACCGAGAGAATTTTACCGTAAAGTAATAATATTGATATTTTTTATCAGAATGCACAGTGTATTACAAAGAGAACACTTTTTTACTACAGATTGTTGATAATGAATTTTCATCTTCACAAGCTTTTCGAAAAAATTCCTTCACAAGGCAGCTCTTATTAATCGATAGAGTGACCTTACAGACCCTCGCGCTAGAAATTCCATACTAAAAATATTTATCTTTACGGTCAAAAGAAAGGCTCTTTGAAATTCAAAAGCAACCGTGCGCTCTCCTTGCTTCTCACAATTTTTCCCAGACTTCATGAACATCAAAAGATTCTATATCCTTGTTCTCTCGTCTCGTCACCTCTGCTGCTATAAGAAAATCACGTATTTTTACACTCCACTCTCAAACGATACCTCAACTGCCGCGCACGTTTATACAGCAAGGGGAGACTAATAATCGCCCCGGTCTCTTAACAGCGGGCGCAATTCGGCGACACGGCTAGAGGGCGAGAAAAAAACAGCCGGGGGTTCAGCGTCCGGGGAACGACTTTGCTCTCCTCCGTAAGAATAAGAAAACGAGAGAAACAGGGGGGAGGGAGAGAAGGCGAGAGGGCTCGAAGTGCCCGGGGTGAACGAGAGATGAGGGAGAAAAGAGACGCGGTGAATGTGCTATAGAGGCGAGAGTTACGGACAGACGCAGAAAAAGTCCTGTAACGTCATTACCCAGCTGGCTGAGTTTATTTTTAGACGCGGGATAAAGGAACAGAAGTCGTAATAAATTTAGGGATGTGCCGAGTTGGTATTTTCGGTGTAAAATATGTCTTATTAGCAGGTACGGATGGTTATGATTTTTTTCTTTGCTTTCATACAAGGCTGTGGTTTCACGCAGGATTATTCTTATGAATTACTTCTGGCTAGAGTACTTTTCTAAATTACAAGGGAAGGAAGTTGTCTCTGATGAATGTTAATGTTATTCGCGCTCGGGGTTTTACATTTCAAGCGGGGAGTATCATTTCATCCTGCAAACGAAACCAATTTAAAGACGGAAGTGAACACCGTAAAAATAAAAAAAGAAGTGCTGATCATCCTCGCGATCGATATAAGCATACCGAGGAATATAAACTTCGCCAAAGAGGTCACGTAATATGGATCGGAAAAGTATAAATTCGAAAACTGAAATCACCCAGCGCAAAAATCATCAACTTTTACAACACCGCTCACAAGGCGTTACATTTCTTTTATTTTTCCAACTATCTCGTGTCTCTCGACGCGCTGATCCTCAAATTTTACGACTTTGCAGCCATAAAATGAAGGTTATGTCGTCCGTTGTAGATCGTGGCGACGACGACACGAGCAGCTCGTGAGCCTTGGCGAACCAAATTACGCTGGCCTTAGACATCGGTTTTAAAGCCTTTCGGTTTTACATTTATCATCCGGCACGATCAATGAATTAAAAATTGCTGCTTTATTCGGCCAATTAAATTAATGCTTTCATAAATTTCATGTCATAAGGTTACTGCATGATGATACTAGATAAAAATCAAAATTCAAATAAAATCGGAAAATATTCCACTATCATCCAGTATTTCTGAATATACTGGAATACTACTCTAGAATGTTAAAAAATCCCCGCTATATTTCATCTCCGTTGAATTATATTTCATGCCCTCCCGCGTGTGCTTCAATCCAAACTTCAATAAATCACGGCAAAATGAAGAAAGCAATTGATTCCGGAGGTCAACAGTCCTTTTGAAGTATACGTCCGTACGCAAAAAAGTAAACAGCATCGCGTGCGCCGGAGAAATATCGCGGGGGCGAACAAAGCGATACAGATTCGAAAGAGCGAGAGGAGAGAAAAAGAGCAACGCGCGCTATGGTATATAGCGTTTCGTATAGATATAGGGTGAGAATCGATCGCACGTGGTCTATAGCAAAGAGCTAGCGCGTATGGTGGGCTATCTTGCAGATATATGGAGATAGAAGATTGGAGAGGATACACCGCGCGGACCGAGCCGATCGTCTACGCGAGCTGCTGTCCTTTTTGTTTTTGCGCCACTTTCTCTCTCTCTTTTGTCGATAAGAATTTATTGCGTGTAGGTTTATGTGTTAGGAATGAAATATTCAAGTTGTAGTTTTGTTAATATTTATGAGGGGGCAGGATGAATTGACTGAATGAGTTGCATTTGTCATGGGAGTGATGTATAGTCAATTGTAAATATTAACGATGTTTCTGATGAGAAATTTACCTAGCAAAAGTTTGTTGTTATTATTATAAGATAAAGATTAGGTATGTTCGTAATATATTAGTGCAACAATTATGTTAAAACACTTTGATCTTTTGAACACCTCTGTTTTCCGTACTAAACGTACAGCAATCAATAAAGTGTACACTAGAGGAAAAAAATGACATACTGCCTATGTTATATAAGAGTAACTAGAGTTCGTATTCTCGAGCTGATTTGGTAATGAGAAAAGATCATTATCGCTTGCAAATAGACGTCTATGTTTAGCCGGACTTATAACTTTTTTAAACTGATCTATATCTGCTCGTCTTGGTGTCGATCTTTATATTGCACGACGAAAGTTTCACGTTATAAGATTGAAAGTAAGAGATTAAAGGTAAATTAAAGGCAATTAAGATCGAAGATTACAAACGTAGGTTTGTAATATTTAACGTGAAAATGCTCACTATTTTCTTGAATGAGTCAGCAGAAAAATATTTCGTAACAAAGCCCATGCAAAAAATGAAAAGATATATAGATTTCTTTTATTTCTGAATATTTTTACCTTTATATTGAACCTCTATTACAAAGTATCGGCATGTAACGTTCAGCTTGATTCTATTCATCCACGAATATCGTGCCAAATAAATTACTTTTCACCAGTTCCCATAATAAAATCAATTCCCAATACACCATTTCCATTGCGATAATCTATATAACTCAGTCCCGCTTCACGAACCTCGCATCAGTAATTCAACATCAATCCACCCATACAAACCTACAACCCAGGTTCACGACATTTTCCATTTTCCGAAGAATTTAATTTATTTCGTCGACGTCGTCGTCATCCGCCTATCCCCGACTATATACACGTATATGCGCGTGTCCTCTCTGCATTATTTCGACTCTGCTTGTTCGGTCGTCGTCCCCAGCTCTATATATATGTATATATAACCTCAGCCTGAGGCGATTCCGTTGCCGCAGCGCGCGGTGGTTCGATTATACAACTCTCTTCTGTGCCGTCGTCGTCGTCGTCGTTCCGTCGCCCTCGGCGTCTCTCGTCGTTCCCTTCACTACGCGAAGCCGTCAATTTCGCCCTGTGCTTCTGTACAGATTGCCGGCTATTATTTCTTATTCGCTTTTCCGGGGCTGTGGCTTTCTTTCGCCGAGGGGGTAATGGCCCAGCGTGTAATTGGAGCTGGTTATCTGTCGGTTTGTTCTCGTGGTTAAAGGGGGAATTGTGTATCGTCGCCAATTGGGTAACGATGGATAGGTGATTATGGTGCTATTGTGTTTTCGTACTTACTCGGGTGGAATTGTATAGGACGAAGAATTATTACGCGGGAATACTGGAGGATATTCGTGGGTTTTATCGGTTGCGGATAATCCGAGTTTTTCTTCGCTGCTTTTTTGTTAGCTTATACTTTTTCTTCGGCAGTATACCGAACTCGTCATCAAGTATCGAGTGTGTAAACACTCCCGTATGTGGACTTATCCGCCGTTGACGTATATAATTATGAAAAAGTAGTTTGCCCAAGGTATTTACATCGCAACTAGAACAAGTCCAAGATTTATCGATTCACGCGGCCCGGTACATTAATATTTTCGTGCAATAACACCCATTGAGATTTTTTCTCCGATAAAAGTACACATCAATGAAAAGAAAGAGCCATAATATTATTTTCCAACTTCAACCTGAGACAAAAAATAGAAGTAACCCAATACTATAATAATATTAACTAATATAACAGTAATTTTCTCCGACAACCCAACCACCAGGGAAACTTTCTCTCCTCGTGCAAAAAAAAAAATACAATCTTCTCCACAAGTATATCCGTCCCTCCTACACCCCTTTTTCTCATTTCGCCGTCCCCTAATCCCCACGCACAAATCACCCTCAACGATATATCCCATCACCGCTGCTCGCAATTAACTTCTTTCCCGGGCATAACCCTTTTGCCTTGTTTCTATCTCAGAACAGAGGACTGCGTGAACGGCACGTTACTCGTCGAGACTCAAATGCCACAGCCATTCATCAACTTCACGACCTTTCTGAAGATCTACAGTGGCAGTTTGAAGCGCAAGGTCGATCCGTTGGATGCGTACCTGCCAGCACAGCGCACCCTCACCATCTACAATACCTCGAGGCTGTACATCAACCTGGAGGGATGCGTGAATACATTGAGAGGCGAGTGCCGGGAGTTCCTTGTCACGCATGGCGCCGATGGGGATAACGAGACAGCGCAGAGCCGGTATCCGTGCTACTATAACAAGGTGGGTGATTAGTAAGTAGGCGATGGTAGCTCTGAGGTGGTTTTGGTGGATGAGTTTTAATTGGCGATGGAATTTTTATGGGAGGAGGGGTTGACATTGAAGAGGGAATGGATACATAAATAACTGGATTTGTAGTGCGTACTATTATTATTAATAATGATCGGTCTAGTTTGATTGCGATTGCATTGTTAATGTAAATGTTATTGGAAATAAATATTCGTTACTGGAAATATGTGTACAATAAGTTGCAATTGAGAATGCTTTAATGCCATAAGGGCGTTTGATACAGAATGCGAAATATCTAATACTATTATTCTAGTTTTAACAGAAATCAAAACCTCTGAAATCATGAAAAAAAATGGGTTTTTTACCACATACGGCAATGAATACAGTCTAACCATATATTCATTCTGAATCTTTATTGTATTTTTCTAATCTTTACCTACATTTACGCTTCGCCTCTCTTTCTCGATCAACTATTTATTTAAATTTCAATCTATCATTTAGAAACGTTTTCCAACCCTCAAAGCACTTTAATACCCACAAAATTACACTACCTCCCTGCCTAAACTGCTAATCAAATGATAAATCTTCGACACTAAAAAACTACTTATACATACCGTTACCACCGATGAATATTCCTCATCGCTCAAACGTGCCCCTGCAGGTATCACACCCCCTATTCATCTGAAATCAACGTTCCATCAATATCCTTCCTCTTCGCCATCCCTCGCCCAATAAACGCGCATCGATCTCGAAAACTCCCGACATTAATCTTCGGGTATCCTCATACACATCCGTTACGATTGCACCCGTATAATGCCGCCACTCTCGTTGCAGCGCGCGCACGAGCCATTGAGTGCGCGCACTCGTGAGACATCGCTCATCCGCGCGGATATCCCCGTGGAGTAGATATTGTGCTCTCGCGGACCAGTGACGCGCTAAACTACGCGGTGTGTATGTATCCCGTGTACGCGGCAGGGGAAAAATAGGAAGAGATGGATTTTCACGCGCAGGCATCACGTCTGTGGTGGGAGTAGAGATGCGTTGACGTTTGATTTCCGCGCTGGAGAGCTGCGGCGTTTGTTATAGAGCAGGTTAATTGCCCGGACGTGGAAAAGTGGTTTGCGGTGGGTATTGATGGTGTAGGCGATTTGCGAGTTGATTGAGGAATGTTGCGGGAAAAAAAGAAATGTGGAGGATTTTTAAAGTAAAGATCATTGTTCGAATCAAAATATACTTAGAAGAATAAATTTTCGTTGAGAATCTTCTTTATAAACTACGTTTGTTTTGAAATGATAACAGCAATTAATGACTATTTTTCTTGGAACAATTTTTCGAAATTTACTAGCGTTCGCGTTAATTTATCCGGCTAATATTTTATATTTCAAGATGAAAATTCTTATTAAAAAGCTAAATTCTAAAAATAATCCTTGAAGAATTCACCCTTTTCGAACCTATTCTTGGAAAGACTCTAGTCACCGACGCGAGGTTCATTAATGGTGGAGCCTTTATAAAACATAAACCCCTCTAATCTAATTCTGGCATGTATGACCATGGCATTTTCTCGCTCGAGATGACCCTATAAGCGGTTGATTGAAAAAACTATCAGGGAAGAGGAAATACCGTACTTTATTTTAAAGCTATTAATAATAAAACAATGCTTCTGCGTATTAATTAAGATGTAATAATTAAAATTTTTATTATAATTAAACTGGTCTGTAATTTTGCTAATGTATTCCTGAAATTACTATAAAAAATTGATTTATTTTTAGGACGGGTTGTATATAAAATCGGAAACTATTATTCACTATAGTTTGATATAGCAAGATTAATCTTGATATTGTATTGTTTTGCCTCAATATTCAAAACAATAATAAACAAAACGATATAATATTTATATACAGTTTTCGATACAATATCAAGATTGTGGTGTCAAGAATGTAAAGAATTGACCATTACTCTCACACAAAGGTGTCTTTATTAACTCAATAAACTTCGGTAATTGATGACTCTTATATCCCCTCAGGCCAGCTTACTTAGGTACGTGAAGCAACAGGGAGGGGTGCGCCGCCTAGCGGGAGTTTGCGAACTAGACTCTGGCCGACGGCACATATAAGGCGGGAAAAATAAAATTTTAAATTTGGCATTTATTTATACTTGTGCGAAAATTTTATTGTTTTTATATTATACCTAATGTATTTGTAACTTAGAAGTTTCTTAAATTTAAGAATATTTTTAACAGTAAATCATTTAAGAAGGTCTGACATCCAAACAGTCAACTCGCTTACTGTTTCGCGTCTGCGTGCCTTCCTCTTCTACGTGGACTTGGCGTCCCCGACTATTTAGGTTTAAGGTACTTCTATGAAAATCTCGTTGAATGCGGACATTTCCAAAAAAATCTATTATTATTCTACAGATGTTGAGAAATTTTTTGGCATTTTTTTCAATACAGGTTGCCACGATCATTTTTGAGTAAAAAAATCTTGAAAATGTATATATGTATATGTATATAGTACATATAATAAACAAGTGATGGATAATAATCCTTTTTAAATTAATGAAATCGAATTTAACTAAGAAAATAAGTTATTTTATTAAGGAAATAATTAATTTAGTAATTCTTTGTTGATAAATAATATAAAATTGTCTATTCGTGGTTGCAACGTCACGTTTTCCAATAAAGCGGAATATGTGGCCACCATCAAG
>UXGD01002800.1:0-23625 GCA_900474315.1 Torymus auratus | reverse complement strand
ATTATTTATTATTTATTATTTATTATTTATTATTTATTATTGCTTATTATTTATTTTATACGGATATTAACTGCTCTTGAAACGATACAAATACATGACAACAGAAATTGGTTCGGCATAATATCGCGTTGCCATTCCACGGTATAAATTTGTTTAATTGTACTTTACTTTCTAAATAGGTTTACAAATTAACTTGAAAAATATGGGACAATTAGTAAAAGAGATGCAGGGTTCCACTAAAATTTGTACAATACACAATAAATTATAACCGTTCACTTTAGTCTGAGTGGCTTATTGTATTATGAGAAATATAACTGTTCAAGAATAAAGAGGGTCTATTTCTCGGCATCAGTAATGAGTTAAATGGAATAATAAATTAAGTTTAGGGAAGTTAAGGGTCAATCAATTGGCAGTGATTTTTAAATTTATATGGCACAAGGGTGGCATATAAATTTGGGTTTATTAAAATATATTTAAAATGAAGTTAATAATCAATCCATATACTAGTATGTACTCGTATATTTATTATGATTGCTAAATGATATTGATTGATTGATATTGACACTAATCAAGCTTTTCGTGGTCCGTTCCTCAAGATCGAGTGCAAGCATAAAGATTAACACATAAGAGGGATATAGTATGAATACTTATGAATTATTATAAAAAATACCATATGACAGTTTTCCCTAATATTGAGATTGTCACCTCTAATGATTGTGATTGGTCGATTTGAAATGGACACAATACAGCGCGCGAAGCGCGCATTGACACTTCTAGTATATAAAAGAGTAGCTGAGGTACGTGTATTTATGGATCGTTAATACCTGAGAAAGTATAAACCGTTATACTAAAGAAATCGACCACGAAATTTCGATACATAACATTGAGGACGAAACAACGATATTAGTAAGGCGTTGAGCTTGAGCCTAGTGACATCATCACGATCACGCCTTGGGGCATCATCATAATCATCATCCTATCCATCGAAGGGGAGTGTCTCTTCATCGCAGCAAGCTTCCTGACGACGCTACGGCTGCGACATCCCTCCCATATGTATGCATCCATAGAGCCGCGCGTCGATCAAAGGAGATCGTCGAGACAAGCACACGACAGGTCGCGCGTCGCGTCAATGGCTTGTATGTATATTCGGGTATAATCTCCACATCCAGGCCGCCGGCTAATAAGACACGCAGTCTATGTGTAATGCCGTTGCGATATATACCGCGCACGATTGGCCTGCGGCTAGCGGCCGGTAAACTGGTTTGATCCCGATCGCCGGCTCTCGTCTTAGAGTAATATACGCACACGTGGGTCACGATTTTAGCACGTGTGTTGCCCCTGTGTGTTTGTGTGTATCTATCTATACAGTTCAGAGGATATGGGGATACACGGCATGACGTGTATTATGTATTCGCTTAATCGTACATCCGAGATTTTAGAGGCTCCCGGCATTTGGAACTAATTACGGTTTGATTTTTTCCGGGTCCATTGCAAACAGGCGCGCTTACGTCGATGGCTTTTCCGATGGCACGTGTATATAGTACGAGGATGATCGATTGGCTCAGTTAAAAAGTGCTGACGATGTTTTCCAGATATTAGCTTCGTTCCAGTTTTGTTATCGTCTTTTGTAAAGACCCCAAGCAGGACTCCGAAATGAACGTATTGGGAAAACCGTCGCAGCGTTTGTTGATAATTCAAATATTAAATCTATCTATCTATCTATCATATATATCTATCTTTTGAACGTCGTACTCTCCATGTGTATTTTGTTTGTTTCGTGCATGCGTTTATTATTTGAGGAATGTCAATAGCGTCATTAAAACTGGTTTAAAGTCCTTTAATAAAATTCTCGAAAAATTGTAAGGAATTTAATTCTCAATGTGCGTCATTAACTGACTGGAAAAATGTTTTGCAAAACGTCTTTGTTTTTCAAAATCAAGAGTTTGACCTGTCAAAACGAATATTAAAAAAGTAATAATTATTAATATTAAATATTTAATAAAAAATACATGCAAGAAAGATTGATAATAAGATCCCAAAATTAATATTAGATGACATCCTATTTCAGATGTAACGTGTGGATTTTTAAAAATAGTTTTGAAATTAAATCAATCTTTCGGATGTACAATAGACTAATATTTCATTATATAACACATTATTAACGTATTTCTTGTAACTATTCAACAAAGTATACAAAGTATAAAAAATATTAACTACAAATGATTACCTACGTTTTGTACTGTAATTAATGATTGATTAAAATCTATTTTGCATATGAAATCTGTCCATTTGCATATTTATATAAACACCGATTTTGACCGATATGCTGTCCATCAAGTGAAATGAAAATGTATGAATAAGACATTAAGATTTGGCACGTGAGAGTGTAGGTTTATATTTTTTGCATGAATATGCAAATATGCGAAAGTAGATTTATTTTGAATATATATGTATGTTTTGCTTCCTCCTAGAGCAAGACTTGTGACAGTAAAAACACATTCTTGAGAAAACATATTCCAACTGTTTTATAGGATATTTGGAATCGAAATACACTTTTTTAGAAAAAGTTCGTATGTATGTGCACTCTTGTGTGTGTGTGTATGTGTGTGTGTGTGTGTGTGAGTGTCTGGTGTAGTTTGGGCTTGGTATGTACGGACATATCTCAGGATCTATTTGACCAGTTAAAGGGTTGGAGTTAATTTTTTTGTTTTTATTGCTTACCTATTTTGGTAAAATACTTCTTTTTCGTCAAATTTAATATTTTTATTTTATAGCGAATTTTGATGAAAATTCTCTACAATTTATGAAAACTTGACGGTCAATATGAATGATATCTCAAAAATATAAAGATAACGCAATAAGATATTGTCTAATATGGCTTACATAGATATCTATATAATTTTACATGTCTAACTCGTAAAAGTTTCAAACATTTCTGTTAACTCTTTTTAGTGAAAAAAATAATTTGTAAAAACAATCGATTTTCTTTCATTTACTCTCGAAATATTTTTCAATGAAGTGAATCTGATATTTTAATGGAAAAAAATTGTTTAACAACATTGATTACTAATGAAATAGATATTATCAATTTAAATTTGATATGAATTTGTACAAAACTTGATAAACAATTGCACTTCCCGGGTTTTGAAAATCTTTTATTCGATCTGTGAAAAGGATGAAGATGATTTGTTGATTGATTTTTTTAAGTTGACGATATCTACTTTATTAGTATAAATATATTATTGAAAAAACTTATTTCCGTTACTTGAAATGCTTGTCTATCATATTTTACATTACTGACGAATCTCATTGTTTATATTTTCTGTAACAATTGTATAACATATCTCTATAGACGATTGTTGTTGTAAGTTATTAAAAATTAATATGAGAAGTTAGTGGATAAAGTTATAAGAAACTACACGCCAATGAATTTAGCAACATGCGCAAAAGATTTACTTTAGAAACATTCTTATTTATAAGCAATATAATTTATTTTTTCACTAATCTTTAATTAATTTTTCTCTTTTACATTGAATGAGAAATCTTTTAGATAATTTATATTCTCTTTGGTATATTATAAAGTAATTATTAGTCTCGGTACTGTTCAAATTACAATAAAAAAAAAAAAAAATAAATAAACGAAAAAATTAGAAGTTAACGTATAAATTCAATTAAAACTATCTTTTCAAAGTTATACATATTTTACATTATAGCTTTGAAAAGTAAATCCTCGAAAAATCGGCCGAGTCAGCCTTGAACTTGTACTGTATAGGCTTCCAAATCAGTCGGGCACATCAACAGATACACGCGTTCGCCTTTCTATTCCACGTGTCCTCGACCATGGCGAAAAAGTAGTGTGCCGCTGCCGGTGCGAACGTTTGATGGATTGGGATTCCAATTTAGAGTGACGTCAGGTATGTCTATCAAATTTTGAAAATCATTTTTTGGAAAAACCACATGCGTAGTTTTGAGAGAAAAAACCATCACGATTGATTGGTACATCCACGAATACCTCTCCAACATCATGGAAATGAATTCCATATTGAAATGTTATTTATTCTTGTTTATTATAATTGTAAGTTACAAGTGAATGAGTCTTCTCAAAATAAGAAAAAAGGAATTCATTGTAAAAGCGAGAAACCGAAAAATCAAAATAACAGTTGTAGCAAATTAAATTTCATTTTCATCGGTAGAAATGATTAATAATAAATATTGTATTAATTTAACTTCATACATCATTCTGAATTTCTTTTTATAATAGAACTTCTTCATGCATATAACATTTCAGAAAACTTCTTCATGCATCCTCTATAATATCTGTCAATTATATAAAATTATTTAATATCATCATTTCTATACATTGAATTGCAGAAAAAAAATTAAAATGATTTTTTTTATAAATTTTGCAACTGTGGCATAAAATGAATAACAACTAAAAAGCACTTAACAAAAATTAATTCTTTTAACGACTTTTTCAAAAATCTGAAAATACTATAATTTGTAAACAAGTTTTTAGTATTTTTCCAAAAAGTTATGTATAAAAGTCAAAAGATTTGTTTTTTTACGCGAGCTTCATTTATCTTACATGTTATACGAAAATCGTATTCGGAAGTGCGACTGTTCTCGTTTCCTGTCATAGTCATAGTTGTTTAATGAGATTGTATACTTCATTCAGTTGTAAAATTTAAGGTTTATCTTAGATACCAAAAAAAGAAAAGCAATTAGATTAATACATAATACGTTAATTTATTCGCTTTTAATTTAATTGATTTTAATTAACTAAATTTCATCTATTCACATTTTAATATTTTATTTTTTAATACATAATGTATGTTAAATATTTAACTATTCAAACTATTCGCGAATCATATACGCGTATCATTTTCCTCCCGAATTCAATAGCGGAAGATAAAATAATGAATACGTACAAGTTACAATAAACCGACTTATGTACGTAATAGAATTGTATTGTTTATGGTTTTCCCGATCTTAATCAGATTGCTATTATACATTTTCATGTGGTGTAAAATGTGCTAAATAAGGAACTACGTACACTTAGCTCAAGAAAACGGTGAAAGCTAATTTATTTTATTATTATTGCTGGCCGTGAATGAAGCGCGCGCACGCGGTTATATTAGACAAACGTTAGTACAAAGCTGAATCTTTTCAAGTGGCAAGGGCGTCACATCAAATTAGTCGCTGTGATGAGCAAAATAATTGTCGACAAGGACAAGTGTTTGGACGTGACGAAAAATATTGTTCGCATTACAATAGGAAAAACAAAAATGCCGGTTCACGTACGGTTGGCCGTATTAATAGGAACAATTGCAATTAGGTGAATACGCGTCTTATCGTCCGATAGCTCAAAATGGGCGCTTTGGTTGGTTCTTTTTAGTGTAATTATAACGAAAGAAGAAATTTACAACAAGTTATTTGATTAATTATGATAGAAACAAAAAATGTTCGCTTTCATATAAAAAATTTTTTTTCAATTTCATACTACTTATATGTAACTGATAACGAAAACGATTCAGGGATGAAAATGAAAGAATACTAATAATAATTAAAAAAACTGTAGTTAATCACAAAAAATGTAAAAATTAAATTTTGTTAATAAGTATAAATATTTGTTACATGAAATTATAATAGTAAATTTTATAAATATGTAAATAATCAATAAAAGTATTATAATATACTGATTAATAGGAATTTCGTTATGATGCAAGTACTTGTCATTTATGATTTTATTTTGCCAAGTGCGCAACACGAATTCCAAACCGAGCGTAAAATAGATGCCACAAAAAAGACAACGGCTACAAATTGCGATACACATTTATGTGTAGAAAAAGAGCTTCAACGCCCGAGTCGCGCTAATACAATCGGAAGAGTGCAAGCACGTAAGGCATGTTCGAACGTAACGATTGATATATCGCACTGGCGTCAGTTTACTTGAGATACACACACATTCCATTAAACAATGAACAAATTTTACAACCCTCGAAGACATCATTAATGATAGTACGCAGCAATTAAGACCCATTATTTTTGGTGGTAAAAATGATAAAAAGTTATAGTGGAAATATGCTTAAATAAAAATTTATTTATTCTACCTAATGAAAATAAATTGTACGAGAATGCAATTCTTTAGCTATTTATTTCAAGTTACGAATCAAAATGGAATTAGTCATGGTTAGTTTTTAAACGGGTTAAAATTAGTTTATACCTAGTAATATACTTTGTTAACTAACTTCAAATTTCAAAATATTTTATCACAATTATATATTTTGCAATTTTAACAAATAAATTTTTCAAATACTATTTTTTTCCTTTGACATTACAAAGTTGAAAAATTGTATCACTATCAATATGCACACGAATAATGAAATTGGACAAATTGCAGTTAAGTTATATCAAAGGAAGTTAGTTTATACAAGGAAACTCAGAGGACGGGTTTTTAAAATAGAAAACTGTTAAGACGAAGTTTAATAAAATACTCTTTTGCACTTACTATTTTGCACATGTATTTAATTTATACATTGTTATCTATTTTTTATTAGCTCCTTATAGTTACAAATTTATCCAAAATGCACATTTTAAAAATATTTTACACAATACCGAGAACAGTAGAATCAGTATATAAATGAAAGTAACAAAGGAATATTTTAATAATTTCTAATACTATATTTCATAAAATTAATCGAATTAACGAAAATGTTTTTACAGTTTAGCCTCTGTTCCAAATTTGGCCGAGTCATTTTCCACCTCTGTACATTTATATTTTTTACATTTATAACTTTTTATAATTAATGAGTATTTTCCTGAATCTTTGTTTTTCGTTTTATCTGTTTTTTCTGTTTTTTTTTCGGAGCACGTATATAGACAGCAGTAATCGAAATCACATCCATAAACTACTAAAAAGGATGACTGAACGGTACAACATTTGAAAAACTTGAACGGCGAACCCCGGCGCTTGAAAAAGTGTGACAAGGATGACTAATCCTCGCCGATCTCCAGACCTATTTACCTCAGCCGCAGCTGGCGATCTAAATCGGCCGTGATCCATCTACATATCGACGAGATACATACCCATCGGGCAATTATGAGGCATTCCACTTATAACCCGCTCGACGCCGGGAGAAGAGTACGTGTCACGGCTAGCGTTCACGTGGATCGATTTTTCGCGTTAATCCCCGGCGCACTATTATACGCTCGCGTAATATTCCATCTATCCTATTGTCTCTCTCTCTGCCAATGTTGACAGCAGGCGCGCGCGCCCGCGCGCTGTATATACACTCGCGAGAAAGATGAGTATGTAGAGAGACAGACAGAGAGAGAGAAAAGAGAGGGCCCCGCCGCGAGCGCGCATGGAAGGGGCGGCTATAGTCGTATAAAGGCACACACGTGACAATTAAAACGCTCAGTCTCCGAACCGATCCTCGCGCAGCCCAATAATATCCGCCGAACACGCTCCTCGCTTGTTGGGGAACATATACATCTACCACATTACTGTAGAGGCACGCGAGAGACTCGACTTTGGAATCACGATCGTACAGATTATAGCTATATAAACCGCGGTGGTGTGCGCGAGATCCTGCCGACAGAGGTAGAGCGTAAGGGCCGAGGGGCGCGTCGGCATATATGCGTTACGCCAAGAAAACGAGCAAAATCATACAGCTGCAGTTTCGCACCTTCCTGAGCGACAGCCAACGAACGCGGCGATACGCGCCGACAGCAGCCATCCACACACGATAAGAGAGGAAGCAACCGTAGCAGACACTTGTTGCCCCCGAGCTTTTAATTACGCAGGTGAGCGAGTGTGCGGTATCGGCATGCGCCGAGGCTCCCTTCAGTGGAGTGATTTTTGTTACCTTTCGTGCGGCTGCAGGTGTATATGTGTGTGATTGGAAAGCTGGTATCGAAATTACCGAGGAAGGCGCTTTGTTTGTTTATACTCGGGTGCCGGTTCGGAGAAACAGTCTGAGGTTTTGAAATGAGCCAAGGAGCTGTACGCATAACCGATTTTTTATTTAAATTCTTCCGGTTCGTCTTTATACTATTAAGTTTTCTGTGATTTGTAGTCGTCTGATATAGAACTAGCTATTCCCGGCCACAAATTTCTGTCTAATGACTCGGTTGGCTTATTTATTTTGAATTCTCTGATCCTTATTTAATGACATCATGTGAATGCACTCGTCAAGTGAAAACAGGTGTTTCGAAAAAATACGTGATGATTGGTTATGAATTTTGAAATATCGACGACAGTTTAACTTTAACGGTATAGGACGTATGGTTTTCACTAATTTTATCGAATATAACATAATATAATGTATATTTGGTAATTTGTTTTTACAGCTTTTTTATTAATGCTTAATTAATTTATTATACGATTGATTGGCTTATCCGTTATCAAAGATGTTATGATTTATTGTTTACGCGAATAATTTTTTAAATATAATTATTAGTCCTTCAAAATATAGAATAATACTATTTTATAATAATATTGATTAAAATTGATTTTATCATGGTATATTTGTGTCTACGATCTTCAATCAATGTTTTGTATTGGGAATATTGTTCTTGTGAATTAAATGATATATTCCAATTTATTTACAATAGTACTTGTAACTTGTAGTAA
Source organism: Torymus auratus (assembly GCA_900474315.1). Classification (NCBI taxonomy): domain Eukaryota; kingdom Metazoa; phylum Arthropoda; class Insecta; order Hymenoptera; family Torymidae; genus Torymus; species Torymus auratus. The sequence continues at coordinate 14,990 of UXGD01002800.1, read as the reverse complement.
TAATATTCCATGTAGAAATTGTGCACAAATTGCGGTTAATTTTTTTATTAAAAATTTAGTAATTTTCGTTCATCAACCACGAATATTTTACATAGATCGGTAAGAATATATAACTAAAATATAGTTGTTTTGTTAAATTAAAAGACATTTTTCATCATTTTGATTACATTAAGACAGTTCATACCGAGAAGAGAATTTATGTCCTTTTAATTATGCCGAAAAGAAACCTTGAGGTTAATCGTGATATATAGCTACCAATCTATCAAGAGACGTGGGAACAGTGCAAAATATTGGAGTCAAGAATGTAATTTTATAGCTACTATCAATTTGATTCCTTGATACGAGAAGAAAACAAATCTCATGCCCCGAATTCCAAAATTTTAATCGCATTCAAAATAGAATAAGAAATGAAACAATTAAACTCGCGTGAAAGAAATAAGATTATAGAAAATCAAGTCGAACTTGAACTTGTACGCGAAGCTAGTATAATCATTTCTGACATTCATGGCGCTCTCCAAAAGGAAAAGCAAAACAACCGGCATCGTCGCAAAAACCCTCGCGATCGGCAGAAGAAAAAGCGCGAAATTCGTCTCAATTCACGCCTTGCGCGAGCGCTCGATGACATAATTTCATTAATCGTAATCACGCCGCAAAAAAATTCTGCTATGCGCGCGCGCTCCTGGGCGCGGAAAAACGCGCAAGACGAGACACCGGCTGCTGGTATTGCGAGCCTCCGCGCAGATTTCCTCGCGTGCGTGTGACATTCAGGCGGCCGGGAAAACCGCCTCAAACCAGAAACTATCGAATGGGTTTGTATCGCTCTGAGCGAGCGCCGAACAGGATCGGCCACGTGGGGATAGCGCGCATGCGTGCGCGCTCCAAGTATACGCCGTTTATCAATATAATACTTATACGAATTATGAAGCATCTCACGGTTGCGGAGAGGTGTGAGTCCAATCAATTTGCGTGCGGGATCGGTTTGACGTAGCTTTCGATTTTCACGGCAGGTGCGTGCGTTTGATGTTCGAGATTTTCCACGCACGTGCGTAAGTCGCAAGAGATTACGATGGCGGTATCCTTGAGCGTATAGGAATATGTTTGTTTCTGTCGAAGTGTATACTTAAATTACTGCTTTTTGGTTAAAAAAGCAAAAATATATTTTATTTATTTTATTTTCCCTATTTTATTACAATTTTATTTACCGGTTAGTTCGATGAAATATAAGCCCATGGTTACTTAGCATTTGTCTCACTTGTAGATTACTTAAAAGAGTTAGTTCTCGAATACCTATTGTTATTTTCATTACAAATTTTACATATTTGCATAACTTTGTACAATATTTCTGTTAGCGGCGTAGTAGTTCATTTTTTTACGTGTAGCTTATATAATTCATGCTCACAAACAGTTATATCTACTACAAGATCAGAGCGCCAGCGATTGTAAATACTTTCCTCATGTCATCCGTAATCGCGCATTAATTATGTCAGGACAATTACCTCTACCGCTCGTAAAAACCTCTAATATGACCGTGCCCCGAATGAATGCATTGTTGATCACGAATTCAGAAAAAAAAGAAATAATTTGGCATAATGATCTCAAAACCGACGCAGTTTCTTGTTTATTGAGATAATCGCGAATATTATTGTCCTGTACGGAAAACTGTAATTTTTAAATTTATAAGAGAAGTTTCATTTCCTTTCAAAAGATGTAGTGGAAATTCGTGAACGTGTGGGTTTAATTCTGGCAATAAACTCACTATACTTGTATAAACATTTAAATAGAATAGTTTTCGTTCATTGGCCAAAACCTGCAGCATAAACAACATTTTTTTAAATAAACGTCATTAATTTTGATAACTCATAATTGAATGCAATTTATATATACATCATATTATTACTATGTAAAGTTCTTTTTCAAACTTTTACCATAAAACATTCCTGCTTCAAGCAAATACCTATATATACAAAAGAAATTTCTCTTGCGCGAGCAACTGTCTTATCATCGACCATAGAATGCGTAACTTTGATATGAAAAAAAAAATGTAATCTCAAAAGAAAGCAAACAATTTTCAACAAAACATCCTTCCAACGACAGGTCAATCCAGTTTCTTCCAGCTTTCCAAATCTAATCACTTGGAAAAAATTCATATAAATCGCGTACACAACTTACCGACGAATAATAATAAATTGACGCTTCTCCAGTACAGAACAGCCACAACGATGCGTGCCCTCCTGCTGATCCTGTTCATCGCGCTGACGGCCTCAGCCTCGGCCGAGCAGCGTCACCACGTGCCTATGGCCGACCTGCTGTCCAAGACGGTCGCCGAACTCTCGGCAGAGGAGACGCATGAGCAATGCCTCACCGATCATCCAACTCTCGTCAACTTCTTCTCCTGGGCGGATTACATGGTGCTGGCCGCCATGCTCGTTATATCCTGCCTCATCGGTACGTTCTACGCGTGCTTCTCGAAGAAACAGGAGACCAGCACGGATTTCTTGCTCGGCGGCTCGGACATGGGTACCTTCCCCATGGCTATGTCACTCGCCGCCAGCTTCATCACCGCTATCGAGCTGCTCGGTAATCCCGCCGAGATGTACGAGCATGTAAGTCGAAGTTTCTTATACCTTTTTACCCTTACTATGTGACATAATACGTATTATTACGGAAGATACTTTTCATCCTGGTATGTTTTTTTTGTCGAATTTCGACAGTATATAACTCGTTATGTCAAAAAAAAATACAAAGATTTTTTTACGTTTTGACAGAATAGTTGAAAAGTATACATAAAGTCAATACGGGTAAAAAAAGTTTAAGAAAAAAAAGGCGAACTGTTTTTTTCTTCCAAGTATCTAATGATTCACTAGTCACGTGAACTTTATATAGATAAAATATAGATCCTTTATATTAGAGTTTTTTATTTGCCTAATCACGGCGCACCTAAACTATGTATTACGCCCGTGTATACGAAAAAAAAACTATTGAATCATACCATTTCATCGAAAAGAAAAAAAAAACTTGATTTAAATGGCTCTGAACTCACGCAAAAAAAAAGTGCCATAATAGTAATGTATACACGAAATCGGCACGTGTACACCTACACCGACCGTTCACCTCGTGTATAACGAGACAAATGATTGGGTTTTCACAGGGCACGCAGTTCTGGATGACGTGTTTGGCGTTCATCCTGGTGGTGCCGGTGACCTCGAAGCTCTACCTCCCGGTGTACATGAAGCTACGGCTTACCTCGAGCTACGAGTATCTGAATCTGCGCTTCGACCGGCACTGCCGACTGCTGGCCAGCGGCCTCTACATGCTGCAGATGATCCTCTACACGTCCGTTGCCGTTTACGCACCGGCGCTCGCTCTAAGTCACGGTAATTATTAGATCGCCCATCATATATGGGAATCCCTATTGCTGCGGATATATACGAGAAATTATATATATATTCGATTTATTTGAATTTCGCGTGGTTTATACGCACACCGGTTATGGTAATGTGACACGAGCGATTTTTTCTTTCGTTTACAGTTACCGGCCTTAATACTTACATCGCTGTTACTCTAGTCTACGTCGTCTGCATTTTTTACGCTTCACAAGTGAGTATTTTTTTGCCTTCTTTGTAAATTTTGAACAATCATGATGGTTGGGTTGAAGTATCAATCGTAAGAAAAACAGAATCATTGCTAAGTGAAGTTTCACGTGGACACAGGCTATTAATTTAACCCATCAAGTTATTTGATGAGTACAAACATGAAGGAAGTGATATATAGAATTTTTTTGTCGTTGTGCTTTACTTAGCTCTAGTATTACGATCGTTAATAACGTAAGACTTAATTGAAAAAAACCGGCCAAGTGATTACATTGATCATTGTTATGTCATACCGATATAACCAGTATTAGAGTAAAGAAGTTTACAATTTTTGTTGATTTTTTTACTACTATGCATAATTTGTACGTAAAAATTATTATTATAATGTTGCCATTCGGAAACCCCAGTTCTTATTATCATTCAAATTCAACTATTGCAAAATCACGGCGGAAATCAAGCCACGTTCGTACCTAATTCAAGAACTCTGTCGATTTGAAATTCAAATTCGCTAAGAGTATCCCCGATTCATTGAATAACAGTAAACTCGGAAATCGCGAGATAACTCGGCCAATATCACTTCCAAAACAATATTGCACAACACGCGAGAGGCGTGCTTAATTAATATTCGCCAGGTGAAAATCGCACCTGTAAATCAATTCCCTCACCGCGGCTATATAACGTCGACGGACACGCTATACTGCAGGGAGAATCTATAATTAATTTGTCGCGTGTGTCGCGCGTTATCCGCAGGGCGGCATGAAAGCCGTGATAATGACGGACACGTTCCAAGCGGCGGTCCTCGTGGGCTCGCTCCTGCTTATCGTCATCTGGGGCGCGATCCAGGCTGGCGGCTGGTCCGTCATCTGGGAGGATAACAGGGCCAGCGGCCGTCTCGAGTTCTTCAACATGAACCCGAACCCGACTGTGCGCCACAGCTTCTGGAGCGTCGTCATCGGCGGCACCTTCTACTGGACGACTATGTTTTGTAGCAACCAGGCGTCCGTACAAAAGTACCTGAGCGTCGAGAGTATCGGCCAAGTTAGAAAGTACGTATTATAGATATACACGTGTTCGCTTTGCGTTGATGAGAATTTGATCGCTGAATTATCGATGTTTGGAAAATTCAGGGTTGTGTGGTATATGCAAATTGCAGTGATCAAGGGTAGGAACTTTGGGGGTACATTCGATGTTACATCATAGTTTTTTTTCATGTATCATGACTAATACACGATTTTGCTTGGAAATTTTACTTACACAAGTTATATAAGAGGTGTACTTATTAGAATCAATGCAATGATGAAAGTAAACTAATAAAACTAAGTGAATTGACCTTTGGTCGGAATCCAAGTTAAAAAGTCAAATTTCAATGCTAGCTTTAAAATAACGTAGCGTAAAAAATGCTGGTCATATCCGCTTTATTATTTTCGATTCGGAAAACAAATATACGTTCAACATAGTTATTAGATTTTATGGTCTGTTGTGATGTCATGCCATAACGATTTTTAAATTGTAATATTTTTCCATTTGATAGCTTTGAAGAGACTCTGAAATACTCTACATTTATGTCTATCTTTAAGAACTAAATAAATACATCATCAATTCATAAACGCTTATCACACGATCAAACTTGATTTTTCCTTTCTTTCATTCACGCTGCTATACATATTTAAAATTAATTATATTAGAAGTTTGTAAAACATGTTCTTATTGTATATTATTTTCATCATTTCTTATTTTCTTTTCTCAACACTAATCCAATTTAAAAAAAAAATTTATTCGTGCAAAGTTTTAATCAAGGTAAAAGGGTTATTTTCGAGAAAAATAAAAAAAAAGAAAATGAAATATATACTGTAAAAAGTCAAGTTAATAATAAGTTACTGTAATATTTTACAGTAAAACTTTTATTGGAATTCAACAGTCAATTGAATTTTGTCTTTCAATATAATAGAAATTAAATAAATAGATCAATCTTTGACCGACCGGATATCGGAAAATTTGAAAAAGTGCAATTCCAAAAATAAATCGCTTACAAACGTCTTTAATTCCTCTATACTGCTATAAAAGACACCTACTTTCGTAGCCTGACGATACGTTTGAATTTCACAGAGCCCTGTGGGTATCCTCGGTCGGGCTAATCTTGATCTACACGGTGAACTTCCTGACGGGCATGGTACTGTACAGCTCGTACAAGAGCTGCGATCCCGTGCGGGCCGAGCAAATCACAGGCCAGGATCAATTGCTGCCGCTCTACGTGATGAACTTCATGGGCGAGGCTAAGGGCGTACCGGGATTCTTCGTGGCCGGTATTTTCGCCGCCTCTCTCGGGTGAGTACTCTATATATATTTTCTCCCGACATTTATTATATAAGAGACCGGTTCATGTAATTCGTCGTTATTTAGGATGCGCGTTGCCGACGCTCTTTACGTCCTCTCGGAGCACTTATTCTAATTCCGAGTAATATAGTTACAAACAAATTTTTTTAGTATTTTTCATTTTTTATGCACAATAATAATTGTTATTTTTTACTTTGTCGTGAAAAACGTTTCGTTACAACAAAATATAGATTTATTTATTAAAATTATGTTAAAATAAAGTATAATTACCATTTATTGTTGTTCAAGCGAAGAATATTCAATTAAATAATGAAAACTGAATAGATTTAGATTTTATATAGTACAAAACTCTTTATAGCATACATCTAAAGCTTTCATGAGAAACTTTATTACAGGCGTAATATTCGTTCAGCTATATTCGCGTGCATTTAAGTATATTAAAAAATTTCATCAACACTTTACGCAGTTGCTATTACTTCTTATTAAGTAACACGCAAAGTAACATTATTTTACAATTTTTTAAGAGTATATTTACTACACCCTTATAAAATTTTGCAAAACGTTAAAAACTTTTCATTACCTTCGTAAAATGTATTTTCAATTGCACCTGAAGTCAGAATATAATGTAGATAAACTAATAAATAAAGTTTGACAGCAACTGCATACATGTATCTGATGTATGTACATAAAAATAACTTTCGCTAAAGTTCGGAAATTCGTCTTGCTAAACCCGACTTTATCCATTTACCATCAAAGTCTATACACACCCTTCCCCACGGAGCTCGTAAAACTGTATATATATCGGGAACGGCTAAACCGAAACTACTGCTGATAAAGTGTATATACGTATATATAGGTACGCAACCGCGCTATAACCGATCTCGACACGACACTTTCCCTTCTCGAGATAGAAATGGAAGCTATAGTGACAGCCCCAGGGGGGAAACGGGGGGGCACACACGTGTGTAATAAATTCTCCTCTCTGCGAATATTTCCTCATCTCTCGTATTCCCTTCCCGGCACAGCACGGTGGCGAGCGCGATGAACTCCCTGGCTGCCATAACGTGCGAGGACGTGCTCCAGGGCCTGTTCAGGATGGAGGTGCCAGCGCGCAAGGGCGCCATATACGCCAAGTGGATCAGCGTCTTCTTCGGCGTGCTCAGCTTCGCCCTCGTCTTCGTCGTTGAACGTCTCGGCGGTGTACTTCAGGTAAGTTGCCGGGTTTATATATCTGTGTGGGTGAGCTTATAGAGCGGGCGTGTCAAAATCTGCGGTCTACTTGGTTTGTGGAGAAAAGAAAGTTTTTATTCCGTGCCTTGCAGCTTTTGTTTCACACATTAGTGGTTATAACAAATAAATATATGGCAAATCGAAATTTTCTTTATTTTATATATTCTACATAGGAGCCATTAATATTAAATGATAAAAAATGTAATATACATCTCTGCAGCTATAGATAAATAAGACACATTTCGTTCAACCAGCTATGAAAATATAAAACAATTTAGTTGGAAACATTATTTGAAAAGCAGATGAGACTGAACCTTTGTGTATTTTGTAACGTCAATATTGTATACGAAAATGTTATGATATTACCGGCTCGAGCCAGCTAAGAAGTGCAATGGATTGGCCTTCATTTAAGAATTTCCCACTTGATAAACAAACTTAGGTCGGCATAAAATCTTGCAGATGTATGCGTTTTGAAAATTAACGGCGTTTCTAAAACGCGCAGATTAAGCAATATACACACACATTTTTAACCTGATTGGTACATTTAATAACCGTATGCTATATACAAATAATACCAAAAATTATAAACGTGTTGTCATAACTTTTAATTAACACTCATCTTCATAAATTATAAATATTAGTATACGGAAATACATATAAGCTTACAGAAAGAATAATGTTGTGGTTAAAATTTCCGTGTCTGATTGTAAAAGTGAGACAGACTTGAATTATCAAAAAAATTGCCATAAATTTATGGTAATTAATCGCAATTTTTACCATGACAATTATGGTAATTTTTTGATTATTGGAATAGTCCCACATTTACCATCAAACAAGATAACTTTTACTATAACATTTTTCCCCGTGTATATCAACTACGACACTAACCATCCTCCACAAAGTTTTCCAATTACACCTTTTCCTTTTTGCCAAACAAACTCGTCGAAACGTTGCACATCAAACTTCCAATTATAAAACAGCAATTTAAAATTTTTCAGGTCGCTCTGTCATTCAACGGCATGGTGGGCGGCGTGACGCTAGGTCTCTTCTCGCTGGGTATGTTCGTGCCATGGGCGAACGCGCGGGGCGCGATGGCTGGGGCGATAACCAGCCTCGCGTTCGTTCTCTGGATCGGTCTGGGCGCCCAGGTTGCGACGCTGCGCGGCGAAATCCACCACGAGAGCATGCCCACGTCTATCGACCAATGCCCGTGCGTCAATCAGACCGCCTCGGCTATGCTCGGCGAACCCGGGGTCGATGAAGACGAGGCTTGGTTCATTTACAGAGTAAGTAAATGTAGTCATTGCACTGGATAGACGAGTAATATAAATATTCATAATTTATTAATTTAATATAGTTTGCATTGTTAATTAAATTATGTGAAAATATTAATGTTAAAAGTTCATATTGAATGAAAAATGTATAGAAACATATATAAATTAAAAATTATATATTTACTCTCATTTACCGATTATTATACACTTTAATTATTTTACGAAAATACGAAAAGAGATTATACAGGATCATAATACAAGCCAAAGAAAAAATTCTCACGATTCACTCAATTTCCACAGATAAGCTACCTCTGGTACAGTGCGATCGGCTGTCTGGGTACGGTTATCGTGGGCGTCATCGTGAGCTACATAACGGGCTTCCAGGATCCCGACGATTTGGACCACGATCTCCTTAGTCCACCCATCCGCCGGCTCTTCAGCTCGAAGAAGAAGCCCTCGCACGCGGGCCATCCACTCGGCATCACGAATCTCGCCCTCGAGATGGACGACGAGAAGCCGAGGATCGAGAGCAACGGCCACATCGAGAAGAATTAGAATTAGTGCGATACTAAGGAAGAACAAAAACGAAAAAAAAAACAAAGCTCAAATGAAGCTATCTCCTTTAATGCGATTTAATTGAAAAGGAGTCTCAGGGAAGCGCGAGGATGGATGCAAGAATGTTCATCGCGCTATGGATTATGTCACACGTCAACGATAAAGCGCGTCTGTTGCTTCTCTCCTCTTGTGCAATGGAGCTGAAGCTTTTTATTACAATAACGACGATACTTTCGTACGGAGCCAACGGATTTTTATTTAACACAAACACACGTGCACACGCGACACAGTATGAGAAATAAATGTGCAAGGAATGATTGACATTTTATCGTTTGGATTTGTTTTAAAATTTTAACACGTTGATTTCAGTTTTCATTTTGTTTTATTGTTTGATTATAATAATTGATGGTTTTAACAAAGAGTGATGAAATCGTTGTAAATGTTAATTTGGGTGCACGTTCATTTTATCATAAAGTTTTATTTTATATTACAAAAGAATAACAGTTCGCGTTTTTCGTATAATAAACTTTTAACTATATGTGCGCGTTTCTCTGGCAAAAACAAAACAGCAAAAATTTACGTACCTGATGACTCTTAGAAGACGTCGAAATAAGACTTCGCAGCTCCTCGACTTGGGGGAATGATTAAATATAGATTTACTTAATCGCGTTTGTATACTTAATAGTGCAATATTTATTTCGCGACAATAAGCGAACACAAACAAAAACGCCTTCAGTTCTCAGAAGGCTATAGTGAAGAATATAGAATTTTAGATTTTTATCCGAGAAAAGAGCTTTTTTTTCTAATGTTATACAGTTGCCTCATCGTCTCTTTTGTGACAGAGATGTATCGATGGTCGTTAAACGACCTATCAAAGGTATGCACGCATTTCATAGAAAAGAGAGCAAATCGAGTGACAAGTAATTTTTTTTTCATCAGCGCACAATGTCTCCCGCCCTATATATATATACACGTGGAGAACACCAGTAGTATTATATATAATGAGCGTTTTATATATGATATGAATGATGATGTTATTGTACATGTGATGCGTTGTGATTATTGCGAAAGAACCTGTGAATATTTGTCTATTATCAAGTGTGAATATTACATTAAATGGTCAAAAGTATTACTTTAAAGATAAATTACTTGAATGTCGTTTTTTTAATCCCTATCCTTATAAATTTTTATGAATTCTAAGTATAGTAGACCAATCAATATTTAATAAAACAAATGTTTATAAGTGAAATGGGCGTTGAAGCCATTGATGATGCCTATACACGTCGTATTTCATCTTATTTTAATTATATTTTTTTACTTTTTTTGATAATGATTGTCTTGAGCCTACTCGTCTTTTTCATAATGATTTTATATGTCATATTATTTACAATAATCTAGACAATAGTATGCAATTAAAATAATTGATAAAAATTGGTAAATGAAAAATTCCAGAATAATAGTAAAATGCTGTGAATTAATATGTAATATAGTATAATTAGCTTAAGTATATTAGCTTAAGTATTTCCAGTGATTGGAAATATACTGTCAACACAAATCATTTAATAACTTAAAGAATAAATGAACAATAGAGATTCAAATACGTAATAACTAAAATGAAAAAATATTAATTAAAATAAACTAAAATCGAATGAATGGCTGAGGCCGTGAGTATACCAAAAAGATGGCAGTCTAAATTTTTAAAAGTTGTAGTGACTGATAAATTTTCCTCGAATAATTGCTATCTTAGAAAGTATAGATTCCACAGTAAAATTCAATATAAAGAACTGAATCGTGAAAAAAAAACTTTTGTCAATATTTTTATCCGATTTACGTCAATCCTCCATCATCTGGCGAAACAAGCAAATAATTCGTATTGACAGTGGCACTTGATAATACAGTGCTGCAAAATTAAAAAAAAAAACGCTGCGAAATCGAAAAATCTATTGGGAAACATAAAGTTGAATAAAGCTTTCGAGACAGTATGAAATTTTGCTCAATATCATTTACTCAGATTAAATTTTTTTTCCAAATTGTAAAATAGATATTACTGCAGCTACAGACACTCATGGGAGAATGCCATAATGCAGGCAGTGATGTGCACATGCGCTTCATATATTATCTTACCGCAGATACTCCAGGCTTTAAAAATCGGCATACAATATTATAATCATTTTTTACAATGATACCTTCATGCAAATTGTAAAGTTAGTTGTTGTTTGTGAAAATCTTTTTAACAAATAATTGTCCTTTTTTATTTAAGCTTTTTTAATTTTCTTAGGAATATTATTAAGTTACAATTTTACAACAAAGTTTACAATTTTCTGTATGAATATTTATATGTATATAGGTTCAATTCATTTACAAATAATCGTCCATTTAAAGCTCGTAAGATTAATCTTCAATTGAGTATATAACTTATACCATCTAACTGTTAGTAACCGTTCATTAACGCTGATAATGAGGAAAGAAAAAAACTGCGGGAATTTCCCGCCTAACGAGGATCGAAATCTCACACCGACGAAATTGAATGCCCACTCGAAATTATCCACTTCCAGAGGAGCGATCGCGCGGTACGCAATGAGCAAATGGGATAGAAGAGGCTCTCATAGTAGCGCAAAGTACACGTACCTGTACCTGTTAAGTTTCACGTTTTTTTCCAGCTTTGAGTCTCTCTGATACCGCCGGCCCGTTTGCGACTGTCTGCGTCTCTTGTCCTACTCTTGATTTCCTCAGTCAAAGGGATTTGGCTTTGAGAGTCTGCCTTGCCATACTTTGACAAGTTCAAAGAGGGAGGGAAAGGGATAGAGAAGATAAAGAAAAGTGTAGAATAATGAAAACGATGCCCTATAAAATATATGTCACTACCTATTTTTGTCTCACGTGTTTAGCAATGAATTCGGAAAAACCTGGATGATATTAAAATACAATAATTTGACGATATACACAAAGATTCCTTTTACTCAAATGTTTTCCTGCACTTAACTTTTCTGCATTGATACTAAATCAGTGGTACCCTTATAACTGACAATCAGTGAATGGTTACCAGTGGATTTTCACTGATTTTAATCAGGTATAATTATCCTTTGATTTGGTATCACTGATTTCAGTTTAGAGAGTTAAGTAGTGCATTTTCTATTGTAGTTCAGTTAAACTAACAACAAATATGATAAAATAGGGCTCAAATTTTCACAAATTGAAAAACAACATTTTTATCAATTAATATCAATGTACATCAATTATTTCTGAAAGAATCTGCATTAGGTTGTTATAATAAGGAAATTATATAGTAATTGATCTTATTTTAAATGTTCTATTATTTGATTCTATAAGGGATGTTAAAACTTGTTATGAATTTTTCAGTAAAATTTTTCGTTACTTTATTACGTAAACTGTTTTAAAAAGCTCTTAAAAGGTTGTAGAAGATCCTTGTAAAAGTTTTTATAAAACATTTTCCAAGGGTTTTTTTTACTAAAAACAAAGCACTTATCACATTTACTCCGACGGAGGTAGTTCTTTTATACTTTTCAACCTGTAACGTTGTATAACAAAATTTGTTTTCTATGTTACGTCTACGTGCGTACATTGGAACGCATGTGTATATTTTAGAATGTTATTACTGAAATATGAATTAATTGATTGTAGTAATCAACAATATATTACAATAATTATATTTGAGAAAGCTAATAACCAATAATATATGAGCAGTCCTTTTAAATATTAAAAATAACTAATGAATGAGAAGGATTTTCCTTAACGAATGTTAAGCTGCCTAAATTTTTATAAGACTGTTTTACTGTTACTCTGATAAATTTAATTGCATGAATAATTTGAAATCTACTTTTACGTCTTTCTTTACACCTCTAATATAAATTATAGATATACGGGCAGAAAATAATTTCAGTAGTACAGAAATAATCTTCCACAAATTAATTTTCTCATGTATATATATAAAAAAAATTCAAAATATTGTTCGCTAAGCGTTAAATATTAAGTTACATCACAACGCACTGCCAATCGTGCGTCGTGAGAATCCAATCCCCTCGCGATTTAAAAATTTCCGGCTCCGTAAAATATTCATAATTTCAGAGCTCAACGCGTGAGCTATACATACGCCTGCAGAGTGAAAGAGTGTGTGAGCGAGCGAAAGAGAGAGAGAGAGAGAGAGAGAAAGTTCACGCAGGATCAGCCGCGGTGTGCGCGCAAGTGAGTGCGGGATAGATAAAAAGGTATACCTATAGAGAGGCCGCAGAGAGTACGTGGCGCGCTGTAGTGGGAGAAAAAGAGAAAGGGAAACCGGGCGGGAAAGAAGGAGCGAGAAAGCAGGTTTAGATGCGGTGAAAGCGGATCGATAGTAGGTAGTAGCGTAAGGTCCGTGCTGTCGGCCGCACGTACCTATACTATACACAGCGCGACGTACCTATAACTCATTCACGCGCGTGCGAATGTTCGCCAAAAATCTGCCCGACATCGCACATAGATTTTCCTCGCCGAAAATTTCGTAGGCGGGCAGGATACCAGTGCTGTCCTCGGTAAAATATATCTCGCCATGACGGAGATGCGGCGTCGAGGGGGCACGAGGAGGCAGCAGCAGCATAGTACCTCGTGAATCCAGTGTATATACGCGGCCGGTGAGCGCCACGGCGCATGCACCGGCGTCCCTCCCTCTTCCTCTTACACACTACTCTATATACGCGCGCGCACACAGAGTCGACCGGGGACATGTCAGGGGACAGCTGCGAGCGAGGCCGAGGTTGCAGCAGCAGCAGCGGCAGCGGCTCGATGTCAGGTGCAGTTCGATGTTTACTTTTTTACTGTGCGCGTTTGCCGCGCCGTATCTATACCTCGCTTGTGTATATACGCACACACGTTTATACTACTAGCACCACGTGGGATGCTACTAGTACACTTTTTGCGCGAGTGCTGGGGCTTTTGAGGTACGAAGGACTTTTTAGCATTTTCGCGAAACGCTCGGGGGCTTTGCATTGGTAATGGGTTGGTGGTGTTTGAGGCGAAGAGATATAGAGAGTGCCGATGAATGAAAGGCTGACGTTTATAGCTTTTTTTTATTGGGGCGATGGTAGTAGGTAGACTGGTGCACTTTCCATGGGATTTACGCAGCGATACGTCTTGCTGCTGACGGGATGAATTTTTGATCGTGCAGTTTAAGTTTTCATTCGGCGATTGTGTTGGTTTTATATTGGAAGGATGATGGTGTGCCTTCTGAGTTGAAATTAAGTCTCGTGTTTACGTTAAAAAGATTGTAGAATTTTATATGGATATTGGTATGAATATTTTTTTTAAACTTTAAAATTATTGAACTGTTTTTGTAAATTTATAATCTTAAATCTTTTGTAACTGTGTGATCATTCAAAATGTAATAGAATGTTTTCTTGATTGATTGTCTCATTTAAATAAAATTTTTGATTTAATAAATAAGATACTACATTACTTTATGATCTTCTTTTCTCTTTTGTATTTTGGAATGATACAGAAATGAGATTTCTTTTAGAAAAACAATTATGAAAGTGCATTTCCTCGGTGAGTTGAGAAGTTAGCAAATGACCGAAGTTTGAAAGTTTATTAACTTTATAAATCTAAGTATCTAATTGGTTCACGACATCAGAAAAGTTACTTTACTTTCACAATGTTGATTGATAATGCTATTTTTCCAATAATTTCTTAAAAAATAGTTTATTAAAAGTTATTAGAATACATCTGCTGATAAATTGCATTTCCAATAAACAGTTATTATAAAATTCATTTAAAACGAAAAAATATTTATTAAATGAAATAACTAATTTTTATCGTTTATAACGATATTATTATTATTTATATATAATATATAAGCTATTCTATTATTATATACTTGAATTAAATTCCTAATAAATAAATGAAATTAAAATAAATATCTACTATTAAAATCTTTTTCACGTATTTTTGTAATACTGGAAATTGTTTTTTTTTTATTTTCAGATATCAATCAGCGTAACACTATACATATCGATAA
>UXGD01002799.1:0-23634 GCA_900474315.1 Torymus auratus | reverse complement strand
CTGACCGTTTTGGTGGCCTATAGCCGTCAGTTTTTTCGCAGATTTGCGATATATCGCTTACCTCAATAAGGCCCCTGCTCGACGACTACATCGATTGATCGCGCTTGTCACGCGAACACCGCTCTCCAAAACGATATATAGCAGACTTATAACGCGCGCCTCGTGCACATCGACGTACTTATCATATCGTTTCGTGTCACAACACTTTTCTCTTTCATATTCCTTCAGTTTTTCTTGAGTTTAGACATATCCAGGTAAATAATAAATTTTCATTTTTTTTACTCGTATAAACAAAGTTACATGACAAACGTACCAATGACGTTGGTGTATCTCAAAGACATTCGACTAACACGGCATTCGTATCGGTGGTACGTTTAGACTCAAAATTCTCATCGTTCTATATATTTTATTTTTTTAAATATATCTCTAACATTGCAGTTCCGCGACGCGACGCGCAGTTTCCTTTTCTCACGTTCCACTTTTTTTATTTACTTATCGTGAAAAAACATTCATATTGGATGTCGCCGAAACGACTGGCAGTAGATTCCATACCACGAGAAAAGAAGAAAAATCGAATCCAGTCTCTTTCCCTGTTGTGTAGTCGCGTCGGTTTTTATTATTATTATTTTTTAAAGGCTGCGAAATAATCGCGTTCCGCCGATTCACAATAAAAACTATGCAACGATGGGATTTTAGTTTAATTAAACGTTTTCCTTTTATTAATTATATCAGTTTCGTCTTTATATAATAATAATAGTAATAATAATATTAATAGACGATCTAATTAGAACGATAACGGAAAAAATGTACAATTCTTTATTTTTTCAGATAAGTGGCTTTTATCATATTTTTTTCTTTGTTCAGCCTTGGCAATATAGTGAGTCTTATGCTGCACTTTCGATACTTTAAGCATTACACAGCTATAAATGGTGAATAATTCGTAACCTGTGCGAAAGGCGAGGTCAATTATCGATTTGCGAACGATACTGTAAACAATTATTTACTATTCTTATTTAAGGACCATACAAAGTAGCGACCACATCACAGATTCGTACTTCAAAGTCGATTCTCACACTTCATTTTTTAAACAAAGCAAAGGACAGTCTTTTGAAGTCATTTGCCATGCCTTTCGTAATGGAAAAAAAAACACTTTAAGCACTTTTTTCATTTTAATGGTCGCCTCGCGCGTGACGTATCATTGACGAGTCGCTTTGCAACGCTATGTGGCTCTTTCTGAATAAATGTCTCTGGTATCGAGAGTTTGCATGTTTCAAGGTCTAGGCAGGATAAATTTATCGCCCGACTATCGGAGGCGGTTGACTTCGAAATTTCGCGCTGTGCAGAATTATATAGAAACTTTACACCTGTATCATTTTTTTTTTTTTTAAATCTTACTTCCACCGATATCGAAATTGTTCGACATGACTTTTGTCAGGTCAACTTACTAATACTATAATAGACGAAATGACGCATGAGGTAGCACTCTAGCGTCATTAGTTTAAAAGACCAAATTTGAAAAGAAATTGCTTTATCGCTTCATAGTCAACTCAATTGCAGCTTTTTACGCGCCCGATTGAATAAATCGACATGAAGTTCATATTCGTACTCATTTCTCTGTATCTTTGTGAATGCGATAAGAATAACATCTCGCACCAATCATCACTCTAGCATGCTTTAACGTCGTAATCGTGAATCGAGGATCGAAAGCCTCGCGAACAATATTTTTTTCCAAATCAGGTAATATTTTTCATAGACCAGTCCTTGTTTATATATTATTTTTTCTCAATGATGTGTCGTATTTCAGTAATTGAAGATATATTAGTATTAAACGTTAGATAAAAAGCCTTCAACGACAATGTCTTAGCTTCCCCTCTTTATTCGTTCTGCTGGCTTACTTCCTCTTTGTTGTCGCTTTCTGGTGGGTTAGTAGTGGCTTTGTTACCACTAGACTGATTTCCAGCATTATTATCAGATATCTTATCATTGTGCGAGTCCACTTTATCATTGGAGTCCATCTTCACGTTACCTACAAGGATATTGCAAATCAAGAGTTATAATTTTGAATTGCTAAAAAAGATTTACATTTTCATTGGAATCGTTTACTTATTAAACCCCCATTTTAAATTGAGAACTAACGATCAAAATTTTTAAAAAGTTTTATTTTTAATATTACTATATATACATATTAAACTTATCATTTACGAACGACGAACTTGAATGAACAGTATTTTATAAATAAACGATTTCACTTCGTGCTAGATTGATATTAAGTCTCACTTTGTCCAGAATAATATTGCTGCTGCATTTTCATGTTGCGCTGCTGTTGCTGTTGCTGATGAATGTTAGGCCTGTGTCGATTCATTTGCGACTGTTGCTGCTGATTGGGCATGCAGTTTTGTTGCTGCTGTCCCTGCTGCGAGTTGTTTGGATTTGGCCCAGGTGGAAAGGGCACTACGGGCCGCTGAATCGGCGGTGGGTACCGCTGTTGTGACGGCTGTATACCACCGCGCGGCGGCATTCCCATCCCCCGAACATTCTGTTGCTGTAAAACCTATAGATGAATTCAAATCTGACTTGTTTTCGCTTTTTGCTGTTTTATTTTATTTTATTTTATTTTTTTTCATTCTTTTTAGGCTCAAAGAAATCGAAATTGCTTCGCGCTTAATGAAATTTGCAATGAAAAAAATGTTTTTAAATACGACAAAGTAAAATGGTACATACGTAGTTATTATAGCTGCTTACCAGAGCAGACTGACTAACACCCTGATATTGTTGGAATTTATGGTGCTGAGTCGAACTTGGCTGTGGCTGTTGCGACGACGACTGTTGCTTTCTTGATTTTGGTGATGCTGTAAATTTAATTTATATGATTCTGATTGTTTTCAAAAATTTGATTTAAAAAAAAAAAATAAAAAAAAAAAAAAAAAAAAAAAGTTTTTGTGTTTTATTGTGGAACACATATCAGTAAGTTCGGTTCATTAACTACAACCGCCCAATGGTTCAGAGTTCCAGATTAATCTTGCATACTTTTAAATAATTTTCCACACGATTATTTTTATTAAACAAAAAACCATGTGTCTCAGTATGCTCTAACGATAATTAATTTCCTGAAAAAACCCGCGACACTGAGAATCGAACCCCAGAGCCCCCGCACCAAAGTCGAGTTCCCTAACCACGAGGCTACCAATTGCACCGCTCCAGACTGTATTTTACCGTTCACTTCCCGCTACGCCGGTATTGCAGAGCCCTTCCCATCCCAACGAACCATATACGTTACACGTTATGTAGAAGTATTACTATCCAAAGAGCAAACTTACTGGAACTGAAAACCGAAGCTAGCACGTCCTGCTGCTGACTGGAGGGGCTTTTTAATTGTCGCGGCTGGTCCTGTTGCTGATGCTTACTGAGAAAGGTTGCGGCGGCATTGGCCGGGCCAGGGAGCCCGCCGGTAGAATTGCGGTACTGCTGGGCAGCGGCTGCTGCGGCAATTTGCAAGCCCGAGCCTGAGAGGAACTGCGAGCCGAAGTTTTGCAAGCCTACGGGGGCCGCGTTACCAGTTGCCAGACTCTGGCTGTGCTGGCCAAACCCCTGCAAACTGTAGTGGGCTCCGGTTTGCTGCGCTGCTCCACCCGGTTGGTAAAACCCCGTTTGCGATCCAGAGAACACATCTAAAGGTATACGATTGGTAAGGTTTATTTCGAAAAATTGAAGGTCGTTCAAATTTATCGTAGCAAGCAAGCACGAAGCTTTTCGATTGATTAAAATGTTAATACAGGATAGTGTAGGTATAAAAATGAAGAGTTTACAAAATAAAATAAAAAATTAAAATGTTCGTTGTGAGTAAAAGTTAAATGAAAAATAAAAAAAAAACACGCACTAACGTGTCTGTTTAAGAGAACAAAAATTATAAATGTTTGGTTAAGGAATGGGTAGTCAAGCTTACATAAGAGCATATTAGGTTTACCGGCGGAGGTAGCGCTGTAATAGTTGTTCGCCGATGGTTGAACATTGGGACCTGGTCTTTGCACGAGCTGTGAATTACCCATGTAGCTGCCACTTACTCCCAAAACTTGGTTTGGATCGTACGGAATGTATGCCAGCTGTAAAAATATTAAATATAAACAATGGAAATCTATTCCACTTAGACACTACAAATGAAGTACGTGTTAATTATAAAATGACGTACTTGATTTGGTTGTGGAGGAGCTGATGGTGCCTGAAAGTGAGGAGCCTTTGTGCCAATAGCACCAATTGGTTGAGAAGATGGCTTCACACTGGCCGACATCAGAGAATTCGACGACGAACTGATAAGTACAGTGTTTGGATTGTTACTTAATTGCTGATTCTGTCCAAAGGGAGGTGCAGCTGCAGCAGTCTATTAACAAATAATCAAATTATCTTTAGAACCAAAATCATCACATCGCCTTTTAAATCACAGTAAATTATTACGTACCAGTCGATACTGAGAAAGATTGTTCTGATAGATATCAGGCGTGGGCGCATTGGGCGCATGAGGTGGCGGCGGCTGCTGCAGATACATGTTCTGCTGGTTGAAGGAACTCTGCAGCGACGCAGCGTACGGTGAGTACTGGGTGAATGGCGATCTACTCTGGTCGAGCTGGAAGGCGCCGTACAGACCACCCGCCTGGGCGGGTAGTTGACCCGAACCTGTGTTGAAGAGGACAGCTGGCGGCGAGGGTATAGCCGACATGCTGCCGTATTGCGCTGCTGCGGCCTGAGAGCCCGGATACTGCGCAAATTCCTGAGTAAATGGCACAAAAATCGCCGGGCGTGTTTATAGCGTGAGTGCGCGTCGTCAATTTTTTTTTTTTTTTGTGTGAACAGTCTTATATAATTGTTAAGTGTTAATTGAAGGAACAAATTTACAGTGAGGTTAGTATAGTATTAAAAACATTCTGAATATGCACATTTTGTAAACTCTTGTTTTAGTTATATATTAAAATGCAATCATAATAACTTTTCCTTTTTTTCACAACAAAACGTTTAACAGTGTTAAAGCAACATAATATTATCAGATATGCATTGTTGCGTCTCACTCAATAAATTCAATTTAAATTACAGTGCAATTTCATATTCAAAGTGAATATGAAAATTAAAGATCGACAGCGTGCGCTTTGTTCACGATATAACGCCGAACCAACAACCACAACTCTACTATTACCAACATCTATCAACATACCTGATAATTGATGTGAGACGGCTGTCCTGTGGAGTTGAAAGGCGGCGGGCTTAGCGGGCCCTGCAAACTCGCGGGTGGATGGCCGATTGGGCTTTGTCCGGGCCCGATTGGACTAGGCCCGGGTACCGAGGAGCCGGGTTGGGCACCGCCGCCAGCCGACGACTGCTGTTGCGGCTTCACCTGCGGGGGAACCAGCTGCGCATCAGGCAAAGAGTCAGCGTCTTCCCACACGGGACATGATCAACGAATATTTGACAGTTTTTATTTTTTTTAACCATGTGTAGGCCACTATTTCCAACGTTTAAAAATGTAACTTTACCTTTTCGATCGTTCGTTCATTATTTTTTTCTTTTTTGAGAAAGAGAATGAGACAAAGTCGACGGAGAGCGAGTTAGGTCTTGGCGAGAGTGGTGTACACATGGTTAAAGTGCATGATATGTAAGGAATGTTATTTGGTGTGCGTTAATGTGCAAAAGAGCATTACCGTTTTTTTTAATTGAACATTATTTTTTGTTCATGATTTGATAATGATTGGAAAGTATTGAAAATGAATGTATGCGAGAGCATGATGAAACAACTATTTTTTAACGAAATGATTTAATTAGTTTTAACGACGAACAATTTCAATAATGACAAAAAATGACAAAAAGTTTTGAAACTATTATGAAAACAATTGAGGAACAGTGAATGTATCAAAATGAATGTGATCTCGTAAAAATACACAACAAATAACTCCCAAATAGATAACGGTACAATAATGACGACAGTTCTTACCTTGCAAACATTTGTCGAAGTGTTGATCTCATTTTTCATATTGTTCTGGTTGTACTGCTGGTGGGCGCTGTAACCGTCGTCCACGTCATTGCTCTCGAACGCCTGGGGGAAACTATTGGCCGTACTAACGACATTGCCATCGACCTCATGCTCGACGACCGTTGGCATCGGTGGCGCGTTCTCCCACACCTTCTTCACGGATGCGATCTTCAAATTAAGCTCGGCCGTCGAGGGCGAAATCGTACTCTGTCCACCAGTAATGTGCATTGACCTCGGCATGCCAAGGCTCTTGCTCTTATCCTCCGTCAGCTGCGACAGGTCTGAGTCAAACGTGAAGTCCAGCTTCATGTCTGCTGTGTCCTCCTTGTTGTTGAACGACAAGGGCATCTGTATGGGTTCCTGTTGCTGCTGCTGGGCGGTCAGCTTGTCCTTGACAATGTCGCTGGGCTTGTTGGAGAAGGCGGCCGCTAGGGCCTGTTGCTGCTGCTGCAGTGCCGCGGAATCGTCCTCGACATCATTCGAGCGCTTGTCCCTCGACTGTGCCTTCAGGTGGTTCGAGTACTTGGACTTGATGGCCATGTCGCCGGCTGGGCCGACGTTGCTCTTCGTGTTCTTCGAGTAGTTGGTGTTCTCGAATATAAGGGTTTGTACGGGTGGTGACGAGCTGTCAGGTCCGGCGCCGCTCTTATCCGGGACGCCGACGGCGCTCGGCTCCTTCATCTGACCGAGTTTGCCGCCCGTGACTTTGTTGTCACAGTTGGGCGAGCTGCGTTGACTGTTGCCGGTCGAAGCACCGCTTGGCTGTGCCTGATCGACAGTCTGGGAGCCGTCGGATGCAACGGCGCTATTCGTCCCCGGCGTTAGTCCAGACATGAGTTGAACGTCCGCTGGGACGGCTGCGATCGCTGGCGGAGCCGGAGGCGAGCGACTTGAGGAGCCACTGGTGAACGGTTTGTCCCAGGCGTTGACGGGCGGCGGGGCCGCTACGCCACCTGGCGCGTTCTTGTCGGCGTTCGGTTGCTGGCCTGCTGCCTTACCGGGACCGATCGGGTCTCCTTCTTGCTGCTGCTGTTTCTGTTGCTTAGCCAGACGCTGGAAGCGTGGGGCGAGCTTCTGCCGATTAGCATTACGTTCGTATTGTTTTGGTGGAGCACCGACACCGGCCTGTCCGATGGGTTGGCCGAGCGGTGGGTTTTGTCCCTGCTGTTGTTGTTGTTGCTGGGACTGCGGACCGTTGGTCTTGGACTTGGAACGGTCGCGCTCGCGGTCCTTATCCCTATCGCGACGACTGGGTTTAGAACTCTGTTGTTGTTCTTTCTGTTGCTGTTGCTGCTGGCGACTAGATTCTTTGACGTTCTTCTTAGAACGAACTTCCTGGAAGCCATCGGCATCAATCTTATTGTCATCGCCAGTATTGGGGATATCATCTATGCAGTTGCTATCGATGTCGTCAACAACGTTAGGTCCTCTCTTGTCCTTCGACTGATTCTTGCTGTTGATGTCGTTCAGCGCTTGGTTAACCAAATTGGGATCATTGAGTTTAATCTCATCAATTCGGTTAACGGTGGCGTCCTTGTTCATCATGGATTTGATGTTATTGATAGGCGCGTTGTTCGCTGAGCCTTGGCTTCTTGGCCTGCCGTTTTGTGCCTGGCTGTTCTGCATCAGCGGCTGTATGTTGTGACGCTGCGAGCCGTCGCGGTTGCCACCACCGCCACGATCAGCCGCGTTCTGGGCATTGCGAGCTTTCTCGGAACCCGGCGCGCGATTCGACTGCGAGTTGGAAGACTTGGAGCCCTTTTCGCCGCGCGGTTCGCGGTCTCGGTTGCCTCTCGGCTCTCGACCATGCGGTCCATTACTGCCTACGACATTTGCGCTTTGACGTTCACCCCTGCCGCCAAAGCCTTTATTGGAGCGGTTACCACCATGGCCACCGCCACCACCGCCTTTCCTCTCATCCATGTGTTCTTCACTGTTTTCCGAGGTGGTCTCCCAGTCCTCGTTGCCAAGGTCATTTCCATGCTTGTTGTTGGCGGTGTTGTTACCCATGCCTCTACTAGCTGCTCCACCACCTCTGACTCGTCTGCTACCACTTCTCGTTCTCTTAGATCTGCCATCTTCCTTCTTAGGAGGCCTGCCACTATTGGCTCCGTCATGATTGGCGTTCAATTGATTCGGCGATTTGGTGTGCCGTCCCGTAATTCCAGCAGTTAAGGCTTGCTGCTTGGCAATAATCTTATCTTCGGTGGCTTCGGACTGGTTGGCACCACCGCCTGTTCCGCCGTTACCATCGTCGAGCTCGGCGGGTGGGGGCGTTGAGGAGGCGTGCTGTTGCTGTTTAGGATCGTCTGATCGCTCCGAGGAAAAGGGGCTCTTGCTGGGGGGCGGGCCGTAACCCTCCATGCGTGCTCCGGCGGCGCCCCCAGAGGGGGCCGGCGCTGCTCCGCGGTTGTTGCGAAACCCACCGCGACCGCGGCGTGAGGGCTCTCCCGAGGGCGCGAATCCTTCGCGACTGGGTCGGCCGGTACCTCCTCCACGTACCTCTCCGTAATCACCGCCACGGTCGGCACCGCTGCCACCTCCTCGCTCACCCCTTTTCTCGCTTCGCTCACCTCTGTCACCTCTGTCACCTCGATCACCTCGCTCGCCTCGGTCACCTCGCTCGCCTCGGTCGCCTCGCTCGCCTCGGTCACCTCGCTCGCTTCGGTCGCCTCGCTCGCCTCGGTCACCTCGCTCGCTTCGGTCACCTCGCTCGCCTCGGTCACCTCGCTCGCCTCGGTCGCCTCGGTCGCCCCGCTCGCCCCGCTCGCTTCGGTCACCTCGCTCGCTACGGTCACCTCGCTCGCTACGGTCACCGCGGTCGCCACGCTCCCCGCGCTCACCCCGTTCACCTCGTTCACCTCGGTCACTTCGCTCACCCCGCTCACCCCTGGGCTGGTTGAATTCTCCTCGACCGTTGCCGCCTTGTTGTTGCTGCTGCTGGTCATCTTTTCTAGAGACGGTATTGCGGTTACGCTCTTCCTTTTCACCTTTGGGAGCGGAAGGCTTGGGCGATCTAGCCGACCTTCTTTCATCCTTGCTAGACTCGGTAGAACCGGAGATAAGCTCGTCGCCGCTGAGTTCAGAGTCAGTGCGTTCGTAGTTGCCGCCTTTACCGGATCTCGACCGATCGCCCATCGATCTGGGTCCAGTTCGTCGTCCCCTTGGAGGAGGCTCGTTGCCGCCGCGCCAACGCTGCCCGTAGGCGTTGTTGAAAGCACCGCCGCTTCCAGGGCCTCCGCTAGGAACGTTACCACCAGCGGGACCACCGGCACCGCCGCCGCCAGTTCCTCCAACGGCTGCGTTGCCACCGCTTCCCCATTGACGGGAACCACGGGGCTCGCCACCACGGGGACCGCGAGAGCTACTGCTACTCGCACGATTGCGATCGTTCTTGCCCCGTTTCTCTTCCTTCGAGTCCTTATCCACATCCATGTTATTATGGCCGGCGTCGAGGTCGCCGCTGGTGCGCTTATTGTTGTCGATGTTCATTTTCTCGATGCTCTGCTTGAGATCATTCATCTTCTTGTCATCGTCGTGCTGAGACTCCATCATCATACGTTTCTCCTCTTCTTCCTTCTCAAAAGTTGGTGAAACCGCATCGGCCCAGGCCCCTACCTTGGGCGAGCTGTCCGCTCGGTTGCCACTTTCGGCCGTACGTTCAGACTTTCCACGTCCCCATGCTTCGCCTTCTTTTTTGGAATCACTCGTCGACGTATCGCTACCCTTCGACTGATTCAGGCCATCCTTCTTATCCTGCGAGTCCTGGCCGGATCGCTTCAGCTGTGTCATACCGCGCTTGGGCTCTTCCTGATCAAGCTTATCTTTGCTTATTGGACCGGGCGGCTGACGTCGATCACGCGAGGGCGGCGGACCTTCCCGATCCCGATCCCTATCCCTATCCCGGTCGCGATCCCTGATGTCCTCGCGAAAAATATCGCGCTGCTGCTGTTGTTGTTGCTGCTGCTTCTTGTTGTCCTCATAATCGGAAAAATCATTGGCCCAAGATCCGGTGACTGCGGTGCTCTCACGCGATTTGTGAAAGCCATCATCGTCGGCACCGCGTAACGAGGTGCGCGAATCACGGGAGGCACGACTGTCGCGTGAATCCGGACGCTGAGGACGTTCGTTCCCACGCGGCTGCTCGTCATTCGGGCGCGGCAGGTCACCGCTGCGGCGATTTCCTTCGACAGGGCGGTCGTCGTGAGAGCGCATGTCGCGACGTTGCTGCTCCTCGCGCCACTCGGGCCCGGAACTCTCAACACGGCCATGAGGTTGACCGGGCGATACTGCCGGCGGTTGGTCGTCAAAATTGTCCTGTGGAACAGGGCCCTACGTTAATAAACATTTTTATTATATATAACAAATTTATTTTAAAAAGCTTCAGTTAAAATGATAAATAACAATGGATGAAAAATAATGCAATTTCATGTTGGATTTGCAAGACAAAAATTTTTCCTTACTTTTTCACATTTTTATTATTTATCATGATTTTGATTACTCTTTTTTAATGTCAGTAATTGATAATTCTTTTTCTAATATTTTTGTCTAAAAGATCTAACAAACATAAATCGTCATATTCACCTTGGAATAATTGTCATAATCCTTCTTGTCCCTCAAATCTCGATCGCGCGTATCTCTGCTATCTCTGCCTTCGGACTTGTCATCGTATACACCTCCTCCTCTACGCTCATTCCTTTCACTGCGCTCACTGTGGTCAGCCCAGCTTCCACTGTCTCGGCCACTGCCATGTCTGTCCTCGTACTCATAGTCCTTGTAGCGCTCGTTACCACGGCGCGGATAGTCATCATAATAAGGATCAGATTTGCGCGTGGGTGGCGGGGGCTCATAGCCACCACGTCGATGGCGATCGTCTGAGCGCAAAGGTGGCGGTGCACGAGAACCCGGCCTGCTGCTGCCACTACTATCATCGTCCAGAGGTCCTGAGACGTCGGAGTCAGCGCGTGCGCGACGAGGTGGTCCTGGCAGTTGGTGGCCTGTCTTCATGCTGTTGCCTAGAGTTTTATTTTTTCGTACCAAGGAAAAAAAGGGAACAAACGAAATTGTTAATGGTGGATTTATCATGTAAACGTTCATTTTGAGGTAATTGGATTAAGGTCGAGGACGGTTGACAACTGAATGTACAAAATTTAAAATATAATAGATTAAATAAAAAGAGTTTAGGATATAAATTCAGGTTTTACTTGTGTTATGTTTCAACAATAAGTATGCTTTGAGTTATGTAAGATCTACTAGAGGCAATGAAAATATCTAAGTGAGCACTTAAGAAAATGTTTAAAACGCCAAAATAAAATATTTTACTATTTACTAACGTTAAATAAGAAATTTAAATAAATAAAAAAAATGAATAAGTATAAAATTACGAAAAAAAACAATAATACTACAGTGTTTCATGCAATTTATATTTACAATTCTAAATCTGATGTATTTTTGTTTCATGATGATTTTAACGTTAACATTCTTCTGTAAATTAATAAGACTGTAAGTCCAATAGTTTTCCACAAAACCTTTTCAATAACAATTAATTATGTTAATAATAATAAGTTAACGTTACATTAACAAAAACCAATAACTGTGTTAGTTAAATTTTGTATGCAGTCAATGGTCAATCTCCTCAAAATCATGATTAAAATTTAGTACGTTATTTTATATTTCTCGATTTAAGCAGCCAATTTTCCAATTTAGCAGGGAGAGAGTATGCAAGAATTAAGATCTAAACATTTAGTTACATGAGTGCAAGCCTTAGGAAGTAACTGATATGTGCATTAATTAATAACATACTTTTGAGTGTTTCATTCATCCGTGTCAATGCATTTTTTCAACTGTATACGAACAATCCTTGTGTAGAACTAAACTTAAGGAAACTATATAAGGTTAATAAAAGTAACGATAATGATCCTAAAAATACGAAGCAGCAAATAATCGGAGTGATAAAGTTGCGAGCATAATTGGAGAGGTAAAAATCCTAGTGGAAGATGAAATAAACATAATCGAGGGTTCGTTGACGAGGCGTTCCGCATGTGTATGTGCATGTGTGTAAGACAAGGAACACTAATGTACAAACAAAAAAAGGGTTAATCTAATAAGGAAGTTAGGCGGAGTATATAGATATACAGACACAGACAGGAGAAAGAGAGAAAAAGGTCAGAGTTAAATCGGCTTAATGACACGTACTCAATGAGTTAGAATGGTTATGGACCCATCGACTTGGGTCGTATTGCTGCGAAAATGAAACTGGCTGCGAGCGTTCGGCGCTGGGTGAGAGTCGGCTATTGGGGGCACCGCCCCCAGCCACGCCGGCGCCGCTTCTCTCCGCCTGCTGTTTTTGGAATCTCGGTGGCAAATTGCTCTGAAAATGCCGGGAAAAGGCGGGCTCCCTCATCTCGCGCTCACCGCCGCCGCCGCCACCACCGCCACGAGGTGACGGCTCGGCGGATTGTTGCTGCTGCTGCTGCCGCATGAAAGAGGGACGGTCAATCTGGCGGAACTCACTTGTGGATTGCTGACCCGAGCCGGGTTTGCTGCCCTCCGTTGCCTGGTCCTTGACGCTACCGGCACCACCACCACCAACGCCCTCCGATGACGAGGTACGCGAGCGTTCGCGACCCTCACGCTCGCGCTCCCAATCGGGCACGGGAATGATCGAGGCAGGTGAGGTGACGGAACCCCCAGGTTTGCCGCTACTGCCACCACCATCGGTTGTTTGGCCGCCACCACTGCCCTGGTGTTCTTCATCTTTCTGCTTGTGCTTCTCCTTGAGTTTGTTCTCGAGGTCTTGGAGCTTCTTGGCCGCGGCCTGCTTAGTCGATTCCTGGAATCGCTTCTCCTCCTCCTCTTTGCGCAGCCTGGCGAGCTCGACGGCCGAGGCGACCTTTTTGCACACCTGCTCGCGGCGACGCTGATTCCACAATTCATCCTCATCGCCGGCTTCAGAGTGAATATAGATTTTTCGTTGAAAAATGAAGTTTTTACGGAAGAAACACTCGCCAAGAATGTTATTGGTGCAAGCAAAGGTTTTGGGATGAACAACGCGTGATTACGAAAATTTGTACTATGGCTGCTAAAGGGTTTTCGAACGTTCAGGAATTTCGACTAATATAATTTTTTGTCTTTCTCATAATGCATCGAAATTCGAAATAAACGGACAAATGACATAACAATTTTGCGGCGGGTTTAATTATTAATCGGTTAAATAACGACTAAATATTACTTCTTATACATAATGAGATTTATTGCGATATGAAATAATGACTTCATTGTGAATGAATTAATAAATTTTTTTTTATTAAAGACATTGTATGGTGGGAGATGAGGAGATAAAGGAAAAGCTTCAGAGTTAGTGTGTAAACATACCTCTGAGACCGTGCGAAGGACGCATTGGCTGTTGAGGGGAATAGTTCGACGGGGGCGGTCCAGACGGTCCGCGGAAGTCGCGTGGCGGCATCGGGCCCTGGTTGTTCCAGGAGCGCATTGATTGCATGTCATTTCTCGGCTCGTTGTTTCTGTTGCCTGGGCCGCTCATATTGTTCTCCTTCTGCTCGCGCTCACGTTCTTTTTCCTCGTGCGCATGCTTGTCATCCTGATGGTGATGCTGCTGCAACTGCTGTTGTTGTTGTTGTTGGTGCTGCTGCTGTTGTTGGTGCTGCTGTTGCTGTTGGTGCTGCTGCTGTTGTTGGTGCTGCTGCTGTTGGTGTTGCTGCTGCTGTTGGTGTTGCTGCTGCTGCTGTTGTTGATGTTGGTGCTGCTGTTGTTGGTGTTGATGTTGCTGCTGTTGTTGTTGCATATGTTGTTGTTGCTGATGGTGCAGCTTTTCCTGTTCCTTTCTGGCTTCGTCTTTCTTGCTGTGGCCTGATGAGGGCGTATCGTTGTCTGCCTCTTCGTCACTGAAGGTCAATTTCTGATTGTAATCAATGTCATCGGAGGCAGTCCAGCCGGCGTCGCGTGAGATGTCGTCCATGCGCGACAGATCCTCCTCTTTAATGATTGGCCGAGTCTGCAGTGAAGTCAACTGATCATCATCGGCCTGCTGCTGCTGTGGTCCACCACCGCGATCGCCGCGTTGCTGCTGCTGCGGCGGTGGGCGATCGCCTGGGTAGTTCAGACGGGGACGCGGACCACCAGCTGGGAACTGCGACGACGGGAAGTTGTTGGTATTGTTGCCGCCGCCCGGGAAGTTATTATTTCCTCGGTACATCTGCTATTATAGGAAAATTTTCAATTAGTATAAGCGTTTTTATTGTTTGTGAAAGAAGTCTTTGGTAATTTTTTTTAAAGTAATTATTCTCCAGCAGTGACAATTTACAAAATATTTGTAAACATCTATAATTCTGATGGATTTTTTTTATCCTACAAGATTTGATTCATGGGTTTAAGTGCCAAAATTCTTTCATTTAAGTTATTTTTTTGGAGAAAAAAAAAAATCTTTTAACATTATATTTTCATGAAAATTGTTAATTTATTAATTTTTTTTTTCTTGCCTACTATTAAAAACAATATGAATAAAAACGATTGATTTTTATAAACAGTCTCTGCCAAAGAATAATAGGTATTCTATAAAAAATGCAACTTACGAATGGAGGAATGATTCCTCGATAATGATGCATGTTGGGCCCAACTTGATTATGATCGGCCGGCGGCTGGTTGTTTTGAGGGCCGGGGCGCTGGCCTGCCGGGCCCGTGGCCGTGCCTGGCGACGGGCCCAAGTTCGATCGTCCGCCAGCGGGAGTATCTGGTTGACCCAAAGGAGGGCCAAGAGGGGGGCCCTGGCCCACCGGAATATTCCCACTTCCGGCCGGTCCTGCTACTGACCCGGCTCCTGCACCGCCTGTTATGCGACTTCCACCTTGAATCCAGCTTCCTTCGGCTACAGACACAGATAAAACAAAGGTATTTCCGTTATTCACGTATTCTGATTGTGCTATCGAAGTGCCTTTAATTTACATATTACAAGGTTAATATGGAAAAACACGAGTGTAAATGGTATTTTTGAAAGTTGGTATAAGTGATGTAGGTATTTTAAGTTTATATTCACGTCTTATAATTTTATTCGTTTCTTAATTAACAATTAAGTATTTGCATAATTTAAACATTACAACTGCATATTATTTATTTAGTATATACAAACAATTTCCTAATTTAATTTTAATCCATGTATGCCATAGTTCAAGGCATGAGCCAACATTTAATATGACGTGAATATGCGTCATGTAAATACAATTAGTGTAAGCTTGAAATATAAGTTCTACATAAATAGAATTAGGGTCACGCATTTTTCCGTATTTTTCGTACCGTAATGTAAGAAAATTTTTAAAAATGAAACGTCGAGAAAAATAGCAAAATGTAACTCAATTATTTCAATGAAAAATAGCAAAATGTAGCTCTAATTACTTTAATGAAGGTTTAAAAACAAAAAAAATTAAAAATTTAAAAAAAATTTAAAAAAAATAAAAATGACAAACCAAATTCTATTTTACTTACTTTGGGGACGTAGACTTGGCCCAGGACCGTATTGTGCGTTTTCTCGGCTTTGTGGTTGTTGTTGACCTGGCTGTCCACCTCCTAAATAACACAATTAACAAAAAAATACTTAATACTTCGAATATAATATCTTTGAAATACAACAAATAAATATAATAAAAGACGTTCAAAATATCTAGGGTGTAAAATTTTTTTTTAGTTTTTATAAAATCACAGCAAACAAAACATTTATCAGTCACATGGTAAATTGACGTGTTATTATATTACAACTATTTATTTTAAATAAAATGCAATGTCAGGCAGTGGGGAATAAATGCATCAATCATAATCCTAGGTAAGCTTAAGTAAAGTATGATAATTTAACATAAAAACTAATAGTACACCTTGCTGTGTCTACAACTTAATAAAATAAGATTTTTATACATAGTTTACTACATTTACTAATTTTAATACTAATAAAATATAAACATATTGCAAAAATAATAAATATTTTGCAAAAAAAAAAAAAAAGTTTTCTTTCTTCAAAATATTTGATCTATGAAAAAATGAAAATACAACTAAAAAAAAAAGTGCAGTACTAATACGAAAAATGTGTCACTGTACTGGGGTGGTACATATGGTGTTCAAGTTTCTAGATACCCTACTGGTTCCTTGTACGATATTTCCTTTTGCATTTCTGAAGATTGAACACCACTATAATGTATGTTACAAATACAGAATAAAAGAGATAGAATACCAACAGAAGAATTAGAGGAATGTACAGGAGAAAAAAAAAAAAAAAAAAAAAACGAGGGGACACACTATTATAAAGTAGTGCAACGAGACTAAAGTACAAATTATAAAAATTTCTTGATGATATAAATATGCATCTAGCACAACTAAGTGGCGGCAAGCACAACAGCCCACCTGAGTGGTTGTGGGAATACGACTGTTGCTGCAGCATCGATTGGTGCTGCGCAGAGTTTGCATTTGCAGCCGTTGAGGAGGTTTGTTGTTGGCCCTGGCTCTGAGTCGAGACCGAGGCAGAGGACTGCCCGCTGAGACTGGGAAATTCGTGTTGGAACTGCGGGGACTGGTGGGCAAGGAAGCTTAGTCCGAGACTGCCTCTTACTCCTCTTCCTGACTCCACGAGCCCCGCGTAACCAATCGCTGCAGCCACAGCATTTAATGTACACACACCCATCAATTAAATTTAGCTAAGACTCGTATTGCAAGAGAGCCTTCATATCTAGACTCTTTTCTTTAACATGACTTTTACATTCTGATAGTACTTCGCAAAGCACATTTCTACTCTTTCATAATTTACTTTTATTGCCATAATGTAAATATTTGTTATTTTTCCCTGATTTGTATTAGAATTGCCATTGTACAAGCTTTCAAATTGTTTTAATTCACAGAAATACAAAAAAGCCAATTTATTGCATTGTACGTACTCCAAGTTGTGTAATGTACATACAAATTACACTATTCTATATTATTTTACAGTTCTACGTTTTAAACCTGAATTGAGCATACAAGCTAGCATATGTCTGTATTAAGAGACTTATTTTATTTTGTTATACAAAGAATTTCCATTTGTATTATAATGCATTAAAATTATTAGATTGCAAAATTTGAAGGATAATTTCAAGTACTTTTGATATTTAAGGATTTCAGCTATCTTTGTGTTACAGGTATTAGATTGCATCTTTTCAACAAGCTGAAAATAGCAAGAGGCAAGAGCGTACGTTTGTTTATAGACTCAGTATCAAAACTGCCAGACCATTCTCCGCACACAAGTTCAAATGTTTATTTTGGTTAAAGTTAAAAAAAAAGTAGCAAAACCAACATACCAACATCTCCTGGTCTGCTCATGATTGCACTCCATGATGACTTGCTCCCTGTTTCTGATGTATGTGGGGACTGTACACTGCTCTGCTGCCCTGGCAGTGGCGGATGTTGTGACGAGGGAGTGGGTCCTGTCGTACATTGTGCCGGTGAGTTGGTCTGTGGAAAATTGAAAAGAAAAATTATTTTTAGTAAAATGTTTAATTGTAACTTTTTAAGTAACCCTGACTTGTGGCTTATTAGAACTTACAGTTGTGTTGTCAGATGGGGTTGTTGTTGTTGCGGTATTAGTTGTAGGTGCTGGTTCCTTGGTTGTGGCCCAACCACTTCCTCCACTTGGTACAATACTGACAGCTGGATCGCTGCTGCTGGTTTCACTTCTCAGACTGGGCAGATTAGCAGGTGGCCGCCTCGCCGAGGGCACCTTTCCCAAGCTTTGCATTCCATGTTTGCGGGGTACTTGACTTTTTGTTTGATGTTGTTCCAAAGATTCTCCCTGTTATATTATTAATTTAATACATTACATTGCATCACAAGCAACAGTATGATATTTAGCAAAAGGCTTATGAATTTTTCGAACTTACCCTACTTGACCTGTACAAACTATTGATGTCTATCGACTGGTACTTTGTCTTTCCTTTCTCCCCCTTCGACACAATCCCCGACAGAGTAGACATGCTGTCTGCAGGCAACCATTTAGTACTACTCAGACCCCTCGAACGAACCCTTTGTCTGAAAGAAAAAAAAATACAAGAAACTGTTAAGTACAAGAAAATCCAAATCAAAATAAAATTTTAAAATTCTTAACGCACTCATATCATACACCCGATTACGATCGAAGTACAAAAAATTTAACCGACGCGAACCTCAATATTTCATTACTTTTTACGACAAAACAATAAAACGATATCCAAAGAAACAAAACATAACCTTCCAATCCGCGAATCAAGTCTAATCACGTCCCCCAAAACGTATATACGCATCTACCAACGCGCAAGCAAAACTTATTTCTCGCGTACCTCCTACTCAGCTAATAATCTTCTCTATACCACAGGCAGAAGTCCGCGAAAAATCGACACCTTCACACAACGGCCTTCTCGTGGTGACGAAAACGCGGGGCCCGATGCGTGTGTTATACCGTATATTCGCCGCTTGCGCGCGCGTGACCTTCACTCACTATCCGCCGCGCGCTCGCGTCCTCTCTTTCTCGTGCACGCAGCCTTTACACACTAAACGCGAAAAGGCTCTCAACGAGGCATTTCCTTCCTATTTGTCGCAAAAACACATGCGAGTATACACACCACACATACGCTTATACGGTACCTAGTACGCTTTAACAGACAAGAGTGAGAGAGTGAGAGAGAGAGAGAGAGGGAGGGAGAGGGTAGGAAGAAAAGAGAAGTCTCTGTAGCCAAGGACTAGCTACTGCTCTCTTCCTCTCTCGCGTCTATCGGTCGTTCTCTCGTGCGCGCAACCACACACTGTGTGGCTCGTTTGCACTCTCGCGATAAGCCGCCGCGGCTCTCTCGCACCTACGTAGACATCAGAGACGCGCATTACTCATTCGCGAATCATCGTCGGGCCGATAAACCGCGTGTGTTGGCCGCCGTGCTGCTACTTCAACGAAAAAACAAAGCGTTCCCAACAGAGAGGAGCTGTTGAAAACACGGGGCCCAGCGATGATCGATTTACCTATATACATATATATATATATATATAAGTTTACGCGCTATTGCGGGGTAAGCGAAATGCGGGGCGAGAAAAAAAGACAGAGAGAGAGAGAAAGAGTAAAAACAGTGTACGTATATATATACTTGCACGTATATATGTATATATATAGAGCGCTTGTCATCCGCGGCAGCGCGCGAGACGTCGTCGTGTTGTGTGCCACGCACTCTCGTGAAAACCTTCTCCATCTCTTTCTCTCTTTATTCACCCATCCAACGTCTGTGTACCTACGGAAAAAAATTGGCAGGAGGCGAGGAGGGGGTGTGCAATATCTTTCGCACATGAACCCCTGCGTCGTCCCGAGGGAATCCCGCGGAGAAGACGTTGTCTAGGTCGTTATTCATGGGCGTCGCGCATCTTTCTCGCTTATGTATATACGTGTGCGCGCATATATGTGGCTGTACGCGCTCACGAAATGTATTATAAAGCGCCGCGCAAAATGCCGCCGCTGCCGCCGCCGCGGCCAAGGCAAGATAGAGAGAGACGGCGAGTGTGCAGGCGAGTTCGCTGCCCGCACCACCACCGCTGCCGCCGTCGCCGCCGCGAGATTCTCTCGCGTTCTCTCGAGTGAGAGCCGTGCCTACACTTTGTGTCCTGCTCATATGTGTATATACACACGTATATGCATGCATGGATGTATGTATATACGCGTGCCTACCGCCTTCCTTCTCTCTCTTTCTCCGCGCTTCGCCTCTTCCTTCCGTTTCGTGCGTATACACGCTCGCTCGCGCGGCCGAGCTACTCTCTTGCTCCGTCTCGCTCTATCTCGCGCTAGTACATATACGTTCCGCTCTCCCTTTTTCATCTCTCTCTCTCTCTCTGTCTCACTCCAATCCGAGGGGAAATGGAGCAAGTGCTAAGAGACGCACTCCGGCCGCCTCCGCTGTATGTTATAGTCTCGAGCATCATCAGCAGCAGCAGCAGCCGAAAAAAAAACGGGAGTTCCGCGAACGCGAGACGCTTGCGCACACGCACGCACACGCATGCATGTACGCGAGATATAAGGGGGGAGCGAGCGGGCGTCGAGAAAAAAAAAACGAGCAAAGGGGGAGGAAATTCCTCTCTCGGAAGAATTCAAGAGAGCGCGGCGGCGGCGGCTGCCGTCTCTGCTGCGGCACAGCGCGGTGCGACGCCGCCGCCGTGCGAGAGCTAGAAAGAGACGAAGATATACGCGCGTACACCAGGCCCTTTGAGCGAGCGAGCGAAACGAAGCACACCTATGTTATACTTCTCGCTCGCTCGCCCTCTCTGTGTGTATACACGTACCTATAAGTACTCTATATACACTCTCTTGCTCGCGAATGATACCTATATATGCATGTATATACACACCTACGTGCGTGTACGTATACGATGTCAAAAGGAGGTGAGAGAACAACGACGGCGTTGCTCAGAGCACCAAGCAAAGAAAAAAAAAAGATGCCCGAACGAAAGCCGCCACGCGCAGTAAGCAGAAGCGTAGCGTACAACACGGAACGGGGGCAAGGAACGACGGCCACTGCCACCGCCGTCGCCACCGCCGTCACCACCGTCGCGCGGCGACAAAGGCGTTCGCGGGGGGTCGCGTGTGTGCGTGTATATAGAGACATGCATATACACATGATTAAGCTAGATATGCTACAATAAACTTATACGTATAGACTCACCTTGGTCCGTCCAAATGGGTTCACGATTCCAGAAAATCGGGCCGTCGACGTCGACCAGACAAGTGTGTGCGTGTGTGTGTGTTGTATATACACAAACACAGAGACGCGGTCTCTCTCTCGCTTACACACACAGCAGCGTTAGCAAGAGAGGGAGGCCAGAAAGAGCAGCGGCAAGAGCGCGTGTCTTCGGATACCTAGGTGATTGCTCTTCCTCTGCCGCTCTTGGATTTTCGTCTTCAGGGCGCGACTCGCGTTTGCTGGCTTTTGACGTGTTAGCGAGCGCGCGCTCTCGAGAACTTCCTCCTCTCTCGAGGAGAGGATAAAAATGCTGCCGCAGCGCACGCACTAGCTTCTTCTCTTTCTCACTCACTTACTCGTCGTCTACGTTTCTCTCCTCCCTTCCGTTCCGTGTGTGTTCTTCTCTCGCCTGCGATGTGTGTCTCTCTCTCGCGTAACTATGCGCAGAGAGAGATAGAGAGGGAGGGAGAGAGAGTGCTGAACGACAGACACCGTGTATGTGCCCCGCAAAAATTTTCTTCCTCTCTGATTCTACGTATATATATATGCGGGGAGGCAAGAGACGACCCGACACGAAAGAGCGCGTTGTAGCGTGGGGTGGTGATGGTGGTGCACGCGCGCGCGCTGTACTGGACGACTCTACACTCGTTTCTGCGTGTGTACTATATAAGCCGCACGCGCTGACACTCCTCGTTTCCCACGTTTCTTCTTGCACGCACGCACAAGGAACACTAACTCTCTTCCGTCACCTCTCCGTTGAACAGCACGTCGCCGTCGTCGTCGTCGTCGCCGATCTGTGCGTGCGATGACTCTCTCGCTCCCTCTCGCGCGTACTTCTCTTCTCTCTCTCCTCTCTCCCGTACGATTCGTCCAAGATGGCGAATACCCGACGACTCGCTCTCTCGCTTGCTTGATTACAGCTACCGCCGCCGCTGCTCTGGCTCTGCTGTGCGCTGCTATCAGCGCCGCCGCTACTGCTGTATCCTGTCCAATGTATAGGTATTAGGTATGTACACCGCTTTGGAGGTGTAGCGCTGTCTCGCTCAGTAATTCGGAGAACGGGCGGATGTGGACGGCTGTCCTTGTCTATGCGCAGGAGAGAGCGCCGCCGCGTTGCCGCTCCGCGATCAATACAATTACGTCACGCTCGAGAGGGAGGTGTATGATGATGGACACGGAGGTGTTCAGCAAGGATACCGTCATGAGATCCGAGGACCTGGCCTGGAGCTAGAATACGTCATATTGGAAGAAAAAAAAAACCGTCATGAGCTAGAGTAATGGACCGACGAGGGCTGGAGAGAAAGGATGAGACATGGGTGGCTACTGGCGAGGTGCGTGGAATAGAGAATGATGAATAACGTTGGATTTCCGATGGGTTTTGGGAACAAATGCACAGGATAAAGTGATCGTCAGGTTACTGGGTATACCGTATGCGTGACGCTAGCAGCTAGCTACTGGTAGTGGGTGTCGTTAAATGGAGGATGGCGGTAGATTTAGCAATTGCGAGCGGCAAAGAGTCCTTTTATCCATTTCTAAGACTTTTCACATTGTAATAAACATCTATTCCAAAAGAGCGATTAAGTAGAATTTTTATCAATTTTTATGCTATAATAGTCATCGAGATACTTACATTCTTCATTATAAACATAAAGAAAATATCATTTTAATTATAAAAAAAAATGTATTCAAATATATTTTTGTTTAAATCAGTATCAAGTATAATTTTACGCTCTTTAAACATTTTCACGCAAATGTTCCGTAAACTTTAACCGCAAGTGCACCATATGACGTGGTCACCCGTACAGAAACTGTTAAGTACAGAAACCGCAAGTAAACCAATTCTTGTTAAATTTAACCCTTATCCGCGCTCTTGTAAAAAAAATTTCGATCGTTATCAACGAATTATAATTATAGAAATATCAAAACAATTATCCAAACGTCAAATCCCCGAGGAAAAAATATGACGCAAATGCCGACTATTACGTTCTAAACGCCTAATAATAAACGCCCTTATATAATTTATTATTTTTATAACGCTCACACGACTGTTATAAAGATATAAACAATGAGCACCTCCT
The DNA here is from genome assembly GCA_900474315.1 of Torymus auratus. Lineage (NCBI taxonomy): Eukaryota > Metazoa > Arthropoda > Insecta > Hymenoptera > Torymidae > Torymus > Torymus auratus. The sequence goes on along the minus strand of UXGD01002799.1, from coordinate 826 downwards.
CAACGCGGCTTGTTCTATTTTTCGAAATGCATAGTCAGGCATGCATCACGCACACATGACTATATATATATTATATACCTCTCTATAGAGACTGACCGTGACCATTGACCCGTCATCAGGGAGTGTCTACACTATATTAAAAATTCTTCTTTAATAAGGTTATCTGATGATTTAGACTTATAAAATTTTCGTCTAATATATCAATGTTAATGTCTGATTATACAATGGTTCTTAGTATTTAATTGATCTCTGAGAAATTTTTTTAGACTATGAACAAATTCAAATTTTTTTTTTTTATATCGTGAGATCTATATATCACTGAGATCCTAATAATTTTATCAGAGTCACGGTGGCTTAGTGGTAGCGCGTCGGAATCGTACCATAAAGGTCTCGGGTTCAATTCCCGCTCCCGTGAAAAAGCCGGCACCACTGAAACACGAATTTTTCATGTGCTTATACTTTCACCTAGGTCTCAGTGGTTCCGAGCCCACTTGAAACTGTAGGTCCAGGAGTTAGGGTGGTAGGATCCTTCAAACTATCTATTATTTATAGGCTTCGCTAACAAAACAAATTCACTCCCTTGGAGTAATAAACACACGCATCCATTGTGGTACGCCGGAGTCGTAGTCTAGGCGCCAGGGGGTCCCCGTGGCCGATTGATGTCCCACCAATCATCAAAGCTATTCGAATGTGATAAGCCGGAAAATGCGGCGAAAATTAGTTATCGACAATTTTCCGGAAAATTTTGAAAAATTTTATTTCTTTCTCAAAACAAAAAATACGTTCGTATTCTTCACGTCATTTTATGAAGAAAATGTCCTTAAAC